>PVIJ01002412.1:0-89132 GCA_004024925.1 Scalopus aquaticus | reverse complement strand
ACAATAAAAATCTCAATGACATTCTTCAAAGAAATAGATCGACTACTGATGAAATTCATATGGAACCACAAAAAACCTTGCATAGCTAAAGCCCTCCTAACTAAAAAGAAAGAAAACGGAGGAATTTCACTCCCTGATTTCAAACTATACTACAGAGCCATAATAATTAAAACAGCATGGTACTGGAACAAAGACAGACAGAAAGACCAATGGAACCGAATAGAATACCCAGAGTTAAAGCCGCATATCTATGAACAACTAATCTTTGACAAAGGAGCAAAGAAAATGCAGTGGAACAAGGACAGTTTATTCAATAAATGGTGCTGGGAAAACTGGACAGCCACATGCAAAAAAATGAAGCTAGACTATTACCTCACACCCTACACAAAATTCAACTCAAAATGGATAAAAGACCTGGATGTAAGACCTGAAACCATAAAATGTATAGAAGAAAATATAGGCAAAACTCTACACGACATACGTCTCAGCAAAATCTTGAAAGACACATCCCTCAAAGCGAAGGAAGTGAAAGACAAGGTAAACAGATCGGATTACATCAAAATAAAAAACTTCTGTACAGCAAAAGAGACATTAACCAAAACTAACAGACACCCTACCAACTGGGAAAAGATCTTTGCACACAATACATCTAATAAAGGACTGATAACAAAAATTTACAAGGAACTCACACAACTCAACAAAAACAAAGCCAATAACCCAGTCAAAAAATGGGCAGAAGAGCTCAAAAGACACTTCTCCAAAGAAGAAAAGCAAATGGCCAACAGGTACATGAAAAAATGCTCAACATCACTTGTAATCAAGGAAATTCAAATCAAAACCACTATGAGATACCACCTCACACCTGTGAGGATGGCACACATAAAAAATACAGGCAACAACAAATGCTGGAAAGCATGTGGAGAAAAAGGAACTCTTCTACACTGCTGGTGGGAATGTGAACTGGAAAGCTGTATGGCAATTCCTCTAACTGCTAAACATGGAGCTTCCATACAACCCAGCAATACCACTTTTGGGAATTTACCCAAAGGACACAAAAACACTAATCCGAAAGGATGCATGAACCCGTATGTTCATTGCGGCACTGTTCACAATAGCAAAGGTATGGAAGTAACCCAGATGTCCAAAAATAGATGATTGGATCAAGAAGATGTGGTACATATACACAATGGAATACTATTCATCATGGAAAGAAGATAAACACATGCAATTTGCAGCGACATGGATGGAATTAGAGGGGATCATACTCAGTGAAATAAGCCAGAAAGAAAAAGAAAAATATCGAATGGTTTCACGTATAACAGGACTATAGGGAAACCAAATAGGAGAGAGACACTCGGGGGGTGGGGGGAAGGAAGAGAGGATAAGGGCACAAAATGGAATAGAAAAGAACACAAGGGACCATGGAGATAGATCACGGGTGAATTGGTGGTGGGCTACCCAAGGGGAATACAAAATGTAAAAGACGTAAATAACAATAAAAAAATGTCATAAAAATGAAATAAGGCAGATAGGGCAGTGTTTATAAATCCGTTTTTAGAAATAAGGAAACTGAAACCAAAGAAAGTGTCCAAAATGAAAATGTTACAGAGAGTTATCTCCATAAAAGGGGAGGTTCCACGTTCCCTCGGCCACCTAATGAGGGGCAAAGCTGAGCCACCAGGTGAAGATGATAAAGAACACTTGGAGAGATATAGGAGGGGAGACACATGGAGCAGCGAGACATGTGAAAGAGGGCATGAATGACCTCAGCTTCGGACTTGCACCAGGGGCTTGGTGGACATAGAAGAAACATGAGTGAGAAACACATGGGGAAGCTGACACGAGCAGGCTTTGCTCCTTTCACCCTGGATTTGCCAGGCCCCTTTTGTCTTTTTCCTGTAGTTCCCAGCCAGAGGCATGTTCAACTTGTAGCAAGCTTTTAGGCCTCAGCGGCCTCACTTTGGGACAACCCTAAATGACCTGTTTGGCTGGGCATTTACTCACGAGGGGATGGGTAACTTTGGGTGTTTCACCGGAAATCTATATCCTTTCTCTTCTTCACTGTTATGCACAATCATTCTATTAAAGATCGTACACGCTCCATACTCCAGTATTTGTATGTCTTTGTCTTTCTAGGGTGGGTGGCAGAATTCCTTTAGGGTGTGCAAGTTTGGGGGTCTCGGAGTACCCCTCAGTCTGCCTACTAACAAAGACAATGGAAGTTGCACTTAAGGAGGGCTTGCTATGTGCCACACACCATTGCAAGGGTTACAATCTTTGCATAACTCACAACCATTCCATAAGCAGGTATTTTCCTCTTGATACAATGAGGAGGGTAAGGATTAAAGTAGGCAAAATGACTTGCTTAACGTCATACAAGAAGATAGTACCAGAGCTAGAATTCAAATCCAGGTTTAATTCAAAGCCTCAGAGACTCAACCAAAATGAACTCAAGTGTAAGAAAGGGATATGTTTTCCAGAGGTGTCCTCCTTGTCTGAGTATACAGATGCCCTCCCCTGCCCTACCTTGCCTTCTGGCGATATTCTCTGTGGTGCACATGCTCAGCAAAATGAGCCAGAAAGAAAGAGAAAAATATTGAATGGTTTCACTTATAACAGAAATACAGGGGAACCAAACAAGAGAGAGACATTCAGCAAGGGAGGGGGAGGATAAGGGCTCAAAACAGGGGGGAAAAGAGCACAAGGACTATGGTGATGGTTCACAGGTGAATCGGTGGTGGGTAACCTATGGGAAATACACAATGATGTAAAAGATATAAATAATAATAATAAATATATTTAAAAATACAGAGAAATGAAATATGGGAATATTATTGGAGATTTCCAGTCAAAACTTTTTTTTTTTAATTAAAAAAAATTTTTTTTACGCACACAGGAACTGGTGTGTAGGCCAAAGGTTCTGGGGGCGAGAAGATTCATCAGAGACAGAGTGGGGAGCAGAACAGGCATGTCTACTGAAATACACTGCTGAGTGGAGCAGCGGGGTGAGGCAGGAGAGGTCTGCTGTGTCATGCAAAGTGAGGCCCCAAAGTGTCACGCCCCCTGGAAGGGGACTGAACTTTTGCAGCAGTGGCTACAATGGCTAACTGTAGGTTGATAGCACTGAAACTTTAACCCCTGCACCACCAGGGAGACACTCCAGTCAAAACTTTTTAGTATTACTCTCCATGATCCAGAGAGTTCAGGCAAAAGGATCTTCGTGGGAGTAATCTAACTACCTGATCTTTTTTTTTATTGTGCTCCTGCTGATAGAGCTTTGCTGCTGTTCTCATTTTCTTCTGTAGCTGCTGATGGTTGGCTGCCCACGTATGTGCAAAATTGTATATAACCCATAATGTGCACACTCCGACAAACCTTTTCTTACTCCTTTCAGAGTAAGAGAAAAGAAAACTAAAGAATGGTTAAAAGAAGAGAGAAAAGAAAGGTTAAGCACGTTCCTTTCAAGCAATTCTCAGGTCTCCTTGCAGATGGTGTGTGTATGAATGAGTGTGGCAAGTGCTTGGGAAGCGCTGGAGGGCATGTGTCTCTGCATACATATGCATAATGTCCTTTTCACACATCGAAGCTACCAGATGCCTGGTTCTGCTTGGAAGAGGCTTGGTACCCACTTGAAATCATGAGAATTCATAACTCATTTATGCATGCTGCAGAACCCCTCTAGATGACATCTCCTGTTCTAAAGAATGATTGAGAGAAAGATGTAATAGAGCTAAAAATGACAATGAAATATTAGTGGTGCTACAGAGTTTATATGAGGCCCCCACCTAGATGAGGGAATTATGCAAGTCAAAAGAAATGCCTTCAGGCAACATAAAAGGTAAAAACAAAGGAGGCAAGAACCAAGCAGGTGCCAGGGACTAATTTTGTTGCTAAAGGGAAAGCCCCTAGGCATTGCTTTTATAGGCAGGTATGAGTCCCTCAACTTTAAATTCTCCTGGCAAGCTGTGCTGGGCAACACTGCTCCTCCATTCAAGTTTTACCATACCCTCTGAGAAAGGAAAAACTGGGTAGTTAGGATGCAGTCAGGTTCTGCCTAAGATGGGACGTCAGGCTGATTCACTCTCCTAGCAACATCTCTACCAATCAAACTCCTCCCTACTGGCTCTGAAGTTTTTATTCTGAAACACCTAATTTATGCCATCTTTGTCCACTCCCTTACAAGCCCAATCTTGTCTACCATTACCACAACAACATCCCACTCAGGGATGAGATTCTTGCTTATTAGAAAAGACTGCAAAGCCTTTTATAATCCTGTACTGCCTTTTCACCTCTTGCACATGAAACTTCTTGCATCTCTAAAATACGTTCAGTTTACAGTGCCTTTGGCCTGCTGCTTCCCCTCCTTAGGTTCCTTTCTCACTTTTCTCATTTCTCTGGTCAAATTTCCTACCCACACATTAAGAACCAACTGTCTCATGGCAAGGTAGGTGAGATCCTAAACTCTAGAGAGTTAGTCATTTCCTGTGTTCTGTTCCCATGCCATCTTACACACATCTCCACTTGATCACTTAGCACTCTCCACCAGAATCATATTTTACATGTTTAACCTCCTGGAAACTTTGACTTCTGGAGGGTAGGGGCAATGCCTATGAATAAACCTTTTAATCCTGAGGAAAGTGATAGACATACATTTGTTGAATAAATACATGTTGAACGATAATGAACAACTGGTTCCCTCCCATATGCCTTTAGCAAATTAGCATATGATCTTTATGAATTTTTGACATACTCTATTAGTGATACTGGAGAAGCAAAGGTACCTTTCAGGGCCAACAGAAGCATTTTTACTACTCCTTTTGCCAATTTCTTCTTTTCTATATGACATCCATCTGTTTTGATCCTAGAGTTTTCTTATGTCACAGGATTGAAGCCCCTAGAGAGAGTTGTGTGTGTTGCAAAGAAGTCAGCCTTGCAATCACATGGTCCTAAGCTCAGATGCGGGCATGACCTCAGGTAGTAAAATCACATGGTCCTAAGCTCAGATGCAGGCATGACCTCAGGTAGTAATGGGAACTAGAGCACTGGGGCAGAATCTAGCTGAACTTCAGGTCCCTCATAGGTGAAATGAGGAAGATATACTTACCCTGTAAGACCATTGTGAAGATGAAGTTAAATTACTGCTGTCAAGGGCATGGCTCATTGTAGGTTCTCAAAAAATGGCAACATTTGATTTTACATCATCAGTCTCAATCCCTCCCACTTAAGCCACTTCCAAAGTTCTGGTCTTCCCGCAGAATAGCAATCACCCTTTGTGGGGCAAAGGTGGTTTATATACCAGAATCATCTGGGATGATTTTCCAAATTATATTTCTACATTCCTTTCTAGAAACACTTCTGTAATGTACTATCACCACTACTGATGGAAGTAGGTTTTATTTCTCAGAAGTTATCAGTCAGAAAGGAGGTTGGAAATCACTTCTGCGGAATATATCTCTGAAAGTCTTGCTCTTTATTTTCACAGCCATAATTCTAACAGACCCTAAACCTTTCACCCTGAAATTGTTATAATAGCTTCCTAGCAGACCTTCCCGTTTAGAGGTGCTCTTCTTGTCAATCTGTCCTATATATAATAGCAAGAATCATCTCTCAAATTCTAGAAAGACAGAGCAATTTTCTGATGAAATGGATACCTCAAAAGTCCCCACTGAAAGAGCCAGCCATGTTTTCCTCAACACCCTCAACATGCTGAACCTTTGGTGCCTTTGCTGTACTCTAGGTTTAACTACAGGGCCTTTTCCTTCCTGGCCTCTACCCTTCCCTAATCCATAAAGCTAGAGAATTTCTACACCTGGTTCCAAACCAACTTAAGCAAAGCTAACCATCCCTCCTCCCGGCCACCACTAGACCTAGCTCACCCCTCACTGCATTCATCACACTCTGTTACACGTTATTAGTTTACAATTTCTACTACTATATTACATTGTGAATTCTTTAAAGGAGGAGACTGTGTCTTAATTATTCATGTATCTCCGCATAAAGTAGATACTCACTAAATTACTATTGAACTGAATTAAATTGAACTAAGTTGAATCTCTGTTCACGCTCCATTTAAGCATTTAACTTGTTACTGCCACCTAGAATGTGTATGTATGCATATGCGGTAAGCATTTCTGGGGTTTTCTCATCACTTTCACACTTTTCCCAAGGGCCTTTTCAAACAGATTGTGCCAAAAAAGAGGAGTTGCACATCTGCTGGTCAAGTTCATTTCAGAACCCAGGGAGACAGGGCAAGGTCTCCAGTCAGCACAGGGATGGGGGAGGGGCAGATTTTGTTGAGACATTTTACTGCTTCCTATTCATTAAACCCAACTCCCTCAGGTGGACTGCAAGACGGTACTGCCAACTCAACTGAAACTCCGCCCAATCTAACTGCCTGAACTGGCCTAGAATACATAATTGCTTTTCTTTGTGATTGTCCCACAAATAGGACAGGATTGTGTCCCCATGTGTCTTCATCGTTAGTGTGTGACACTGCTTCAGACTGGTATCCCTGTGATGTAGTTCTCCTGTGATGGATTTAGTAGGCCTTTTGGGGTCCTAGGAGTTGTTGGCTTATCCCATGACTCAGTGCTCATTCATTCATTCTTCAAGTATTTATCGATGATTCCCCTTATGCCAAGTATTATACTCTGTCCTAGGCAGATAAAGATGCATTAAAAAAAGAGTGTGGCTCATAAGGAAGTAACCTGGGATGGAAAAAAGACATAGTATGAACAAATAATGATAGTATAATCAGTATGAGACAAATGGAAAACACATAGCTGTGTATAATGTTGGAGGGGCTGTTGAAAGCAGACAGAGAGGTTGATGTCTCTCCCTACTTGGCAACACTGCAGAGAACCTGAAAGCACTCTACACTGACATCTACACTGAGGTCTCAAATATACCCTGTAAACCTAAGACTATGGAGGAAACTGCAAATCCTATCACAGAAATTACCTCTGTGGTTAACTGGGAGGCTCTAAGAGCCCAAACTTCCCCTCTGAAAAGTCATTATACTATGAGTAGAGGTAGCTGTAGGGTGCCAATAGAAGAGTGTTACTGTCTCAGTACAGTACCTTAAAATCTTGCTCTCTAACATATGTAACTTCCTGACTTTGACCCAGTATAAGATGCAGTATGTAACTGAGGAGGAAATATGGATAAGACATACTCTAGAGAATCATTAATAAAATCCTGCTTGAACTCAAACTCCAGAACTGTGCCATGAGTTACAAGTAGATTCAAATTGAGGTTACTTAAAATTATAGTTTTGCAATTGCATCAGTCACATTTCATTATATCAATCGGTACAGGTGAAAAGTCATTGCAATACGGGACAGAGTGAACAATTTCACCATTACAGAAAGTTCTATTGTGCACTGCAGCTCTGAAATGTTTATGCATTGATTTATGTATTTTATAGTTTTACGCCATGCTTACTTTGTAAAAGATTCATTCCTGGGTTCTGGTGGAGACAAAGCTAAGAGTCATCTGGGGACTCTCTGGTGGCCTAGGGGTTAAATCTCAGTGTTATCACGCTACCACCACTGTGGCCTGAGTTTGATTCCCAGCTAAGGAGCTAGCCCACATGGCACAGCAGACTTCTCCTGTCTCTCCCACTGCTCCCCTCAGCAACATATTTCAGTAGATCTGCCTGTCGGCTGTCCCAATCTGTCTCTGGTGAATCTTCTCATGCCCCCCTACCTCTGGTCTGCACCCAGGTTCTTCTATGCGTAAGTAAATAACTAAATAAATCTTTTTTTAAAAAAAGTAAAAGTCATCTATTTTTGAAAGTCTAATATTCTGGTGAGGAAGACAAATTATAATTTTTAAAAAATAATTATTAAAAAAGAGGGGAGGGATTTGGGCATAGCATCCTGGATGATATGACCACACAGAAAAATAGAGCCCGATCAGGCCTTGAGATGCAGGAGAGGCCTCTGAGAAAGGGGGCCATTGGATATATTTCATGAAGGGTGATTAATGACTCTCCTAAATTACAAAGTGGAAAGGGCAGTGGAGAAGGTAAGAATAGTGTTTGCGTGTGATGGGTCTCGCAGAGTCTCAGAGCTGCAAGAAGTTTAGTGTTCCTGGAGTGGACTGTAAACTTTTTGGAAGTTGGATGAGAACCGGCTGGCAAAGCAATGCCACAGCATGCTAAAGGGTGGAGAGGTCTTGAGAAGAAGGGACATTACAAATGAAAACACCATGATTTAAGAGCATTGAAGACATAACAAACTGGGTTCCTATTGAAATTTGCCTCTGCTAACTGTAAAATCTTAAAAGAAATTTTAAAATCTCTTTTTTCGTATGTTTGTAAAATGGTGTTAATAACACTGCCAACCTGCATGATTGTTCCATGGATTAAATACTTGTCCCTGTGCACAGTGTGCTTGTGGAGTGCAAGGCACACGCTAAATAATCAAAACTGAAAGTTACCGTCATTTATTCTCTAAGGGATGGGAAGTTATTAAAGGATTTGAGCAGAAATGATTATATTGTAAAGAGAAATAGGACACAAGAAAATTACCTGTGTCAACAATAATAATAATAGCTAATCTTTACAGAGTATTTACCACATATCAGGCACCATTCCAAGTGATTTAAATAAGTTGATTCATTTAATCCTCTCAACAACCCTATGAGGTAGCTTGCTATTACTATCTCCCTTTTACAGATTCGGTAATGAAGGCACAAAGAAGTTACTATGTCAAACTACAAATAAATGGCCGAATAGGATTCAAACCCAGACATCTGGCTCTTGAATCAACACCCGGAGTTCCCAGGCGGTTCTGCCCCCGTTAAACATTCTTTGACAAAATTCTGTCCTATTTTATATTGAATTATTTCCCACCACAGCATGCCTTCAAAATAATTTTGTTTAAGTACAGATCTTCAAAACAACATTCTCACACCATGAAAGCCAGTAAACTAGCATGTGTGCTCCAGAAATATTCCATAGAAGGTCATTAGGAGAGGAATAGGCAAATGTTGATAAATTGTGTTCATTTGAAAGGTAAGTTCAAAATCTCTGTGGATAATCAAGACATGACTACAATTCCAGAGCATCCTCAACAGCAGCAAGCCTGTAACAACCTCTCATAACCACTCTGGCTTATGAAAACAGGGTGATGTGGGCCTCACAGGTTTGCAAGGAATATCAAATAAGAGAATGTATAGAAAGTATTTTACACTGTGTGTGGCACACAAAAGACGTTCATTAAGAAGTAGCTTTTGCTGCTATGATTTTTGTTCTTTTCATTAAAGCATCATCTTCCAATAAGGGGCTATAGAATCTGGGAAAATTTTTCACAGGACTCACTTGAACACTCTTGAATAACTTAAAGCTGGAGAGAGGGTGTGGTGAATATGAATTTGCTCAAAACAAACACATCCCAGTCTTATTTAAAAACCCCACTTAGAAGCTTCTCTGATTCAATTCAACAGCACTGTTGCGGGAGGTGGACCTGCTACCTGAGGACACAGAAACCAAAAATCATGCCATCAGCTTTTGAGGACAGAACAAGTTTAATGCAAGGGTCTGTGGCAGGAGACTGAGGCAGGCTTTCAAGTCAGTCTCCTCCAGGATGGGGCTTTGGGAAGTATTTATGGAATTGACGGGCAAGTACAGAATGTACAAGTTGGTGGAGTCCAACTGGTGGAGTCAGAGCTTTCTGTAACATCATGGGGTAACTTGAATTTGTATCCAGAGCTGCAACAGATGGAGCACCCCTTGTTTCTGAATGGTGTCCATCGGAGCATGAGTCAGGTGTCTGAGTTTCATCTTCCATGGCTATTTTCAGGCAATGAGATGTCATCCCAAGGACAGAGAACACTCTTCTGGATCTGTGCTCTGAAACACAATTTGTCAACTTAGGAAAGATAGTTCTCCTTTTTTAGAATGAGTAGGGGTATTTCTTTTTCCCATTGTTGCATGCTTGCCCTGCTGTTCTTGAATGATCAGCAGAAACAAGAAAAGACCATCATGACCATTAAAGTTTTAACACTTTGCTGTATGTCCCTACATTGGCCCAGATCTGGGCTCAGAACAACCTAGCCCACTGGTATTTTCATTTATCAACTGACCTCTCTAAAGTCTCATTTCTCATGGAAGATCTTCCAAATACCTTTTTTACCTTTGGCTAGTAATTCCACTTTAATGAATGAAATAATATAATTATCCTTCAAATTTCTTACATTCCTTTAGAGCACAGCCTCTCCCCATGGGGCCATGACTAGGATGACTGTGTATTCCCAGGATGATACACTGGCTTGTGTCTCAGCACTGGGGGAGCAGGGGGTGGGACATGCTTTTCTCTGTGATGATGGCAAGTGAAAAAAGTGGAAGCACATATCCTCAAAGCACCAAAGCAAGTCCATTTTTGTTGGACTTTTTGGTAGACCCAGAAAGAAGATCTAGGGCATCATCTAGGAAGCTGTAGAAGTTGAAGCGTAGGAGGTCAGGATTTCAGTGACTAAGGTATAGCTTCCAAGTCCTGAGTGGAGTAAAATTCTTGGAAGGACTCAGCAGGATGGTGGCTGATAGAAGAATCAGGAAGTTAAACATTGTTTTGGCATTTGATTAACAGCAATTGTTGGGACCGAAGTTGTCCTTGGACTAGCAAACTCATGATGGGTTTGCAGACTAACAATACCAGCTATGTGACTTTGAACAAACTATTTAACCGCTTGATCATCATTGTTTCTTTATCACTAAATGCAGATAATATTTGGAAATATAAAACTAGCAAAGTGGTTTTCTTTTTTTATTGAGAAAATAACATTTTTGAAAGTACTTATGAATTTACAAAGTATTCTCATGTAAAAAATTTATATGAAAGTGCTCGGAAAGACTAGTGACTCAAAAATATTGACTAAAACATACACCAGTCTTTCAGGGTATAGTCTAAGAGCCATTTTTAAGGCACAAAGACATTAAGAACTTTTGGTTAAAGTATGGTTAGTTGCTGGTAAGTTTATCCAGGCAGTATGGTTTTAGTCAGGGCTCCTAAAATTTGTAGTACATAACTTCCTCCCTAGATGGGAATTTTGCAATCACCATGGCTCCTCTGAGTGGCAAAAGCAAAGGCATCAGGTTAGTTCTGGACAGGTTGATGACAGATACTCAGAGCCACAGCCTGACTCCAGGACTCCTAGGGCATTCGCTACGGTACAGCCCAATGCTACTTCCTTGCTCCCTTTACACATGGTCCCGGGTCTAAAATTACCATATGTTCCTTCTTCTATATAAGTCACATCTCTTCAAATCTCTATCCCTTCAAAATTGTCAGTTGAAACTCAAGTGGACAAGGAATAAGAATTGAATAGTTTTTCATTAGTATTTCAGGATATTAAAAAAAAAAAGCAAGAACAAAAAACCTTGCTTATTTTGGGGGCACAAACTCTAGGAAATCTTGGTCCTACTCTGAAGACTCAACAAAGTTCAAGGATTAATAGCATCAAAAGTGAGGCTACCATGCCTTAGATGATTGGAAAGGGTATCTTATTTGATAGCAGCCAATAAAGCAGGAGACAGTGCCAGATCAGATAAGAAGAAAGAACATCTCCGGCCAGAATTAAAAAAGCTATTTTGGGATATGTCAAAAGGAGTAAAGCTAGATTGGAAATGACTGCAGAGGTGATTAAATAGGTGAGAACAAAGAGAACACTTCCTGAGTTCTGGTTAAGACAGGAAAAATTCTTAATCGTCTTTTAATTGTACTTCATAATTAGCCAAGTCACAAATGCTATGACTGGGATTAAAAGATTTTTCATAAGGCAGAAACTGCTATGGATTTTTGCTAGGGAAAGTGTTGGGGGTTGGAGGAAATGCTGCTGAAGCCCTTTTAATTTGTGTAGTGATTTGAGAAACTAGGTTTTATAAGCATCTTTTGAAAGACACTTTTATTTTTACTTTTTTTCCCTTTCAAAGGAAAATGAGAGACAGCAATGGAAATTTTTCCAGAGAAACAAAATCTCAGCAAACAGTGAAACACATAGCCACTATAAATTGCTTATGAAGCTCCTAGAGATAATGGATCTATGATAACATACTTATGTTACAACATCTTCAATGGTAAGTGGCAAAGAGCAAGAAAAACTGCTGAAGTTACATCTGAATGAGTTATTCTAAGCTAAATGTTCTTAGGCTCACAGAAGGCATGGAAAGCAGGTTAATTACAGATAGAAAATAACAAAAATCACCACTAACAAATATGCATATAGAATATCAATGCATAATTTCTGCTGGAAAAGCAATTCCTCTTCAAATTAGAGGGAGTTAAGGAAAAGCCTTAGGGAAAAAAAGTACTTTCAATAATATGTTGCTTACCAGCTTAATTTATTCTTTGAACATTTATTTAGTACTTGTTACACATAAGACTCTTTGTCATTGCTAGAACTACAGTCAAAACTCACGATTTGTCCTCCTAAGGCTGCAATCTCGGGAGAAAATTTATTTCTTATCTATACTCTCCCCTCCCCCACACCTCTCTCTATCTTTTTTGCTAATATCTCTCTAACATATCTATATTATATGTGATTTCATTTTTTGTATAGCTTTGTAGAAACTCTACATGCGGATTAATCTCTGAATTTCTCCCTGACCTCTACTATAAGCACAAAAAAATTTTATTTGGCTCCCTGAGCCCAATAAAGCCTAAGGAGACTTGCTGGTTGTCAACAAGGGGTCTGAGAGGGCTGTCAAAATAAATGTGTCCAAGTTAGAGTTGCCATTCCCCCATTCCTTTCACCTCCCTCACCAACCCCTACTAGACAGTTCAAGAACCTCAGCAGGAAAAGCTGATGTATCAAAGAAATAGATAGGGCCTAGGAACCAACCCAGAAAGCTCCCATCCTTGGTTCAAGGCCCTCTTATCACTGCTGTGAAATTCTTAATAAAATTACCTTTGCACTTGTGTTCACATAAATCCAAAGGGGCAATGAAACATGTGTGTGAGAAAAGAAGATGAACAAATGAAAAGAAAACCTTGATATTTGATGAGTTTAATTGCACTTCCCCCTACCTCCGGTTTTTGGACAAGGGGCTCCACATTTTCATTTTGCATTAGGGTCTGTAAAGTGATTAGCCAATCCTGTATGGGCAGCACTCAAGTCAGATTCAGGCACTGTGTTCGTTCCCCCTAGTTTGTTCTCTATCCTAGGTGTGTGAACCTGCCCATTTCTTTTCCCTTGCTTCCTGCTGTGTATTTTAAATTGATCTGAGCATTAGCATTTGGTCTTCTGTCCCACGGCCTCTGGGATAGCTTGCCTGGCAATGACTGGGGGCAACCGTTGCAACTAGGCACTCCCCACATGACAGCACTTGCCTCCTGGACACGCCTTCTCTGGCCTGCGTGCATTCTCCAAAGGAATAGGCGATGAAGTCCAATGGTTTCTTATACTTGTGAAAGAATAGGTTCTTTTTATACGACATGATTATTAACAAAGCGGCTTTCTGACAATCCATTGAAAGACTAAAACATAAAAAGATGCATAGTGACTCTTGTCAAGGCCTTCTTGTTGAAAACCAAGGCTTGTTCCACAGGTTTCTGAAGACTTCGTTTGATTTCTCTATTGACAAAAGCCAACGAAGATTTTGCATCTTAAATTTCACAACTTTCCAATGACATTTTAAAGCTCTCACTCCCCAAAAGCTGAAATGTTTTTGAAATCCCAAGAGCACTCTTTGGAGAAAATCTCATCCCCCTCACAGCGCTTAGTGGAAAAATGTCATATAATGTATTTTCCAAAGTACAACTAATTGAAGCACTTTGTCTTTCTTAGTTTCCTACATTTCAAAATACCTATTATGTATGCAATTTTATAAATCAGATACACCGTAATACCCTACCTCTGTGCATTTGGGAATTTCATTATTTCTTAGTTTTCAAAAAAATGTCAAGAGAAACTTATATTTGGGGGCATGGCATCTCAGAAAATCTCATCTGTAAGACCACAGTGATCTAAATGAAGTTTGCTTTGGTATAAAATGACAACAGGGAAGAAGTGAAGGATTACCTTTTTCTTCACTTAAAAAGAAACAGTCAACATAGGTTGCCACTTCACTGTAACATCTTAATATTCTCTCATTTAATTATGCAAATCGTCAAAGAAGGCTGCTGTTTATGGTAATTTGCACATGTGGAGATCAACTTCCCTAGGTAAGCTAATTTAAATCAAATTATAACTACAGAAGATTTACCACTTGTTGATTTAGACAGACAATCATTTATAACTTCACAGAATGGCTAGTAGAGACTGAAGGATTTCAAAGGTGAGGTGAAATAGTAGTGATCCCGCTGAGAAAGGAATCAACTGAAATGCTGTGGAAGGATTTAGTATTTCTATTGATGTCAGGAAGAACGAAGGCAGCCTCTTTTGTGAGGGAAGTGATTAGTGAATACCATTGACCCTCACTACCTCCGCATTCAAGCCTCCCTTTACATGAAGTTAAAGGCTCCTCTCTTTAACTAATTCACCCTTCTCTTTTGATACAAATCCAACACTCCTTAGAACCAGCCTGCATTCTAGTTGCATAGCTGTACCAAGTGCTGAATGTAACTGAGAAAAGACCATTGTAAACTGCTGAAGTGTTCATGTGTCCAGTGCCTTTCTTTCTTTACATTTCTTTCATTTTTTAAAGCCATTAAAGATACTCCATTTCAGTTTGAGAAACTAAGCATAGACAAATTCTTTCTTTGTTTTATAGGCACATTTGTTACAGAGTGAATATTCTCAGCTAATGAAACTAGCCATGAGGTCCGTGGTAGACCAAGGACAGTGCACAAGTCCTTCTGGATGCAGACACGGGTGGCAGCAATGACGGGCACAACTGGATTTTTGAACTGGGGGATGCAAGCAGAGCAAACTGATTAGGGGGGGAGATTTACAAAGCAGAAAGACTTGAGTCCAAATATCTGTCCCGCCGCTCCTGTCCTGCTAAAACACTTTAAGAACCTCACTGCATTTATGAAACCATAACATTAATTATACCATCCTTATAAGGTTCATATGATTACTTAACAAGCCAGTGCATATAAAACACACGTTTTACATAAATACTCATCTTCAAAAATAGAAGCTTTGAACAATAGCAACAAAAATGATATTGTGTTACACAGCAAAAATGGACAATTTCCAACATATTTATGAATGAAGAGTTAACAAAACCTTTTGCATCCTGCATGAAAATTTGACCTTCATTTAACGTTAGGCTTCTTTAATCTATTAAGGGTAGTTGGCTATGTTGCTAATCAATGTTGTTTATGGTAAGATGTGATGAATAGTTAATAAATTGAGTCATGATTGGGAGGCACATATACAAACTGTGAATGTCTGGTAGGAAGCTACACTTCCTGAGTGTGGATTTTTCATTATCATGTCCTTTGGGGGGACCCTGGAGATTATGCCTATACAGTATTATATGAAATACTGACTGTGGGAGTGTGAGACTTTGAAGCACCTGCCGAATGTAGTCCTCATCTCATTGCAACTGAAGAGGCCCACAAAAGAGAAATAAATACTTGGGGCTGCGTTCTGGGATTTTAGGTTTCCCATCCAGGTTCTTCTAAGAGAATATGCTACTGAGTATCTTCTGTGGTAATCTTGTGGATCTGAATGGTTAGGTTAGCCAAAACAACAACAACAACAACAACAAGATGCTAGGTAGAAAATTACAGGATGTCTCAATTTAGTTTTCTGTTCATCAAAACACAGTCTTGAAGACTAGGAGTAGGATGACATCAGAATAATACTGGTCCTGGATCAATTATGATGTTTAATAAATACCAGAATTCTTCCCTCCCAATACAAGTTTTCCAATTTCCTTAAGGGAGATGTGTCTCTTATTGATGACTCTTAGGGACTAGTGAAGCCATTTGTGGAAGCCAGTCAAAGACTTTTTGAGTAGAATATATGTAGATTTTTCAACGTGCTTCGTGAAGGTGGTCAAAGAGACCAAAAGCACAAACCTGCCAGAAAGGCATTTCTCTTCAGAGACATTCAGTGGCCATCTGACTGCCAATAGCAATCAGAGATGTTCTATGTTCTCATTAAAAGTCTGCTTGTAAAGAAAGGTGGCAACCTTTCTCAACTGAGGTTCCTGGGGAAAATTAATACCCTACCATATCCTTAAGCATCTACATTAGTTTCCTGCAGCTGCTATAATAATTTCGACAAAAATAGTGGCTTACGGGGCCTCCCTGGTGGTGCAACAGGTTAAGCACAGCACTATGAAGCTATCCAGAGCCACTGCAGCATGAGTTCGATCCCCAGCCAGGGAGCTGACCCACATGGCACAGTAGATCTCTCCTGTCTCACCCACAGCTCCCCTTAACAGTGTATTTTAATAGATTTTTCTGTTCTGCTCCCCGCTCTGTCTCTAATGAATCCTCTCACCACCCCACACCTCTGGCCTACATCCCAGCTTGTATGCATAAATAAATAAATCTTTTAAAAAAAATAGTGGCTTAAAGTAACACATTTTTTATCTTAATGTTTGTAAGTCAGAAGTCCAAGATGGGTCTCATGGGGAAAAAAGCAAGGTGTCAGCAGGGTTGTGTTGCTTGGGAAGCCCTTGGGTAACCTATTTCCTTGTCTTAAACAGTCTGCATTCCCTAGTCATGTCCCTCCCTCTTTCCTCAAAACCAGTAGCAAAGTATCTTCATTTATGCCTCTGACTCTGACCCTCCTGCTTCCTTTTTTGACTTATAGGGACCCTGTGATTCCATTAGGCTCATTCAGGCAATCCCCAACCTTAGGTCCTTACCTTAATCACACCTGCAAATTCCCTTTTGCCATGTACAGTAACAGATTCAAGTTCAGAGATTAGGAGGTAGAAGTCTTTAGGTAGGGCGATTACTCTGGCATTTTTTGTCTGTAATAAATTACCCTGTCTGTTGTGCAGCTAGAATAGTACTAGTTACATGTCTTCTTCAGAGGAATTGAAGAAATCATTTCTGTGCCTTGTGATTCAGATGAGGACCTTCAGGGGTGAAAGAGTGCTCGGTGGGATCAGTATCTTAAAAGAACAGGCACTGAAACATTTTCAGTGAAAGTAGTTCCACAAACGCTCTTAATAATTGAGTAGAGAAGCAGAAAAGGGGGTGCACTGAAAGTTAAGTGTGAACCTAGAAAACATATGGTAATGATTTTAAGATTCACTGTCAGGGGTTAAACACATCTACAAAGAGAGGGATATTGGGGTAACAAGTGTGGGAAAGAATGTGAATATGAATGGTTAGTGCCCATAAATTTCATCTTTTCTAAAAATGTGCCAGCTATCAAAGTTGTCTTTCTTTCTTTTTCCAAAATCTAGCCTTTATTCTTATGACCCTTGCATACTTCCGTGTATACTCCCACAAGAAATATTCAGCAAAAAATGCATGTGTGTAGAAACCATACAATAGCTATTTCACTCTCCTTGCAAAAAAAAAAAAAAAAAAATCAATAGTTGTTTCTGTCCCCAAATTTCATCTAGGGCTTCTTTGAGAAATGTGCAGTTCAATTTAGTGTTGATAGGTCATTCTGTCAGTTTGAGTTTATATACAATTCAGTATTAATTTCTAGCTAACTGGAAACCAAAGCACTCCAGTTAGATAGTCACCTCTCCCATCTGCCTGACACTGCCTTTTAACCAGTAATAGAAACCATCGTCTGATGGACTGATCTCTACCATCATCACATAATGCCCAGCAGGAAGGTTTGGAAGACTCATTCCTCTCAGTACTTATTTCAAGTTGAATGAAATCCCAGGTACAACTTTAGGTTACTTATCTAGAATCTAGAATGTTTTCCATCGTAAGAAAGAATTATGCCGTGGTAGACGGAGGCCTGACAGTGGCCTTGGCCCTGCTGGTGTCCACGTGCAGGAGGCTGCAGAGGAGTTCACATAGCAGAGGACAGCCAGGGATGAGGGGGTTCCTGATGACTTATTAGGGGGAGATTTTTATGGAGAGCAACAGGAGCTGCAGTCTGGTAGAGGACTTGGGGTATCTCATAATGAAGGAGGAAACACTTTCAGAAGAGAAGAGAGCAAAAAGGGTCAAATTGTCAGGTTGTAATAAACTAAAGAGGGGTCAAAATCTGGAATGGAAGTTCATAGCAGAGCCAACAGTCATTCAGAGAATATAGAAAATAAGAATAAGAATTGGAGGAGCGTAGAATTTGAGCTGTATGTACATCTTTGGAAGTCCTAGACTCTGCTTCTGACTCCTCATCCACCCCCCCACCCCATCATGATTAATTACAAAGGGAAGCTATATTTATTTTTCATACAATATTTATATTTCAGACAAAACAGGAAATGAAGGGGAAAAAACCAATCTAGTGGCAAAGAGAGATCCCAAATATGGTTTAAAAACAAACAAACAAAGATAACAAACTGACATAAAAGCTATGAGGGAAGAGAGATACGGAGAGAATCATAGGAGTTCACCACCTACTAATGTCTCCACGAAAGGCCTTACTGAAAAACTGATATTTAAACTAAAATTAGAAGAAACAGCCAGATGAGGACTTAGAGTTTGTGGGAAGTACCTTTGCAAATGCCTTGAGTCAGAAAAGAGCTAGTCTTGTTTGAAGAACTGGGAAATAACCAAGGAGTCTAGTTTAAGGTGAATAATTAAGTTGAAGTTAGAAAGGCAGATGTGATAGATTACTCTTAAGCAAATATTCACTTTCTCCCTCCTACCCACTTCAGTGGATGAAAATACTTCACTGCTGCTGGATTTTGCCATATGACTTACTTTGGTTTGACAGCGGCTAAATGCACTTTACTAAACCTAAACCTTGCCCTCAGCTGTGACACTTCTTTGGCTAAGACAGTGTTAGCAGATATGATGCAAGGAGAGGTTTAAAATGTGTTTGCACTGTTGCACTTCTGTCACTGTGGTGAAAGAACATGTCCTGGATGGTGCAACGGGAGGATGAGAGATGTGTAGCAGACAAAGAGCCAATGCAGCTTGGACCCAGTCCAGCTGAGCCCCACCTGTTGGTCAACCTCGAGCTGATCTGCATATGCATGAGTTAGATAAAATAATTGTTGTTTTAAGTCATGGAGTTCTGGGATGGTTTGTTATGTAGCATTAGTACAGAAATCACTGACAAAGTATGTAAGAATCATCTTACAGAGCTGTGGGAAAATAAGACTTTTAAGCAGGGAGTGATAGGAAGTAAATTATATTTCTTGAAGCTTACTCTGACTGCTGTGAGACCAGCAAGGAGCAAACCACTGGAATAATCCATTTGAACAAAATGCAAGCAATGGAGTAAAAGGGAAATGAGTATATTTAAAATAAATCTTGGAGACAGAACTGATAATTCTTGCTAATGAGTTATAAACAGAGAAAAAGAAAAGTGAAGAAGTAGAGTGACTTCAGGTTTATAGACTAGATGACTGGGTAGAGTATAACACTTGGGCTTTCCATGGTGCTACTTTTTCGCCCAGAGGAATAACTGAAATGACTATATAGTAAAAATAGTGAAAATTATCTCATTATTAGATTATGTTGGATGTTAGTTTGTTTCCAGGTTTATTTTCTCACTAAAACTCAACAGTTAATCTATAAGTAAATTTAAGTTTCATATAGTTTAGATGGGGGGCGGGGTGGGGAGAGGGAGAATATCTCTGCAATGTGATAACTGGGAGCTTTTGTTTTCTCCAAAGAATCCATTCCTTCTCATAGTGGGAAGTGAAGTGTGGAAAGTGAAAGAAGCACATTTAAAAGAATAATGCATTTTGTTCTAGGTGAAATGTCACAGACTACTTGAGGCTCCTATAATAGCAAAAGCAAACATTCATACAATGTTTTAGATGGGCCAGACATTGTTGCAGGCACTTTAGTTATAGATTAATGGATTTAATATTTACAAGATTAGAGCTAATCTATAAAGTAGGTACTAGTATTATTCCCATCTTACAGTAAGGAATCTGAGGCACTAAATAACTTGCCTATAAGAACAACAGAAATAGTTACACAGGATTCACTATATCTGTGTTAAGAATGATGTTTAAACATTTGTTAGTTCACCACCTGGACCTACTTGCACTTGTAATGATTCTCACCTTTGTAACAACTAACCTTGTGTTTAGTCTAAGGAAATGACAGATTTTTTATCTGATGGATTTTGTGCTAAATAATCACATGTTTCTCCAAAGCAAATGGCAGATTTTTATTGAACAGACTTTGTAACTGAGTATGCTACAACAAGAAAATCTGGAGTCAAATGTCTCTCCACTTATGGCAAATGACTAGATCTTTATACATGTTTATCCTCATTTCTGGGTCTCTGTTATGCCTCCTCCATCTTCTATTCTCATCTACTTCTAATTTCAATTTACACCATGGCAGATTTTGTATATCCTCTAAGTTTCCTTAAATCCTTTCTGAAAAAGAGAGGTATAAATAAGTAAGAGACATAGGCAAGTTTTAGAAAAAGGAATATCAATAGAAACAACTCAAAGTATGTCTATAAATTCCACAGTATAATTTCACTTATATATATATATATATGTGTGTGTATATATATATATGTATATATATATGTATATATATATGTATATGTGTATATATATTATATATATATAATTTCACATATATATATATATGTATTTGTGTATATATGCATGTGTGTGTGTGTGTGTGTGTGTGTGTGTATGTACACATAGAATTTATTTGCTTGCTTTCAAAATTCCCCAGAACTTTCAATTTTTGTAGGTGCTGTATTTAATGAACTTGATCAGGACATGGTATCTGAAAAAGACCCGTTTGGCCAACTCCCCAATTCTGCTTGGTTCCCAGAGAGCCCTAGGGCAACCAAATAATAAAAGCAATCCTTAAAATACTAACATTTTTTAAAATGGTATTTATTGAGTGCATACTACTACCGTTCTAAAGTAGTAGAACATAGGCATGCACTGTTCTAAGCACTGTAACAAATTACATTATTTAATCCTTATAATATCCCATGAGGTCCTTACTAGCAGTATACACATGTTGCAGATGAGAAAACAAGTTCCAGGAGGTCAAGTAACTTGCCTGTGCCTGAGAGCGAGCAAATGGCAGATCTGGGGGCTGAGTCAAAGTTCTGCTTAGTTCCCAAAACTGTGCTGTTAATTATATAATATTTACATATATTTCTGGGACAATTAGCTTCCAACTTTCTTAAAATTGTTCTTGATTTCACTTTTTGTCTGTCCTTACATAACATATATTTGACTCAATTCCCACCAATCAGTTAGAGGAAAGAAATTAGCATGCATTGATACCTGTGTTAGGTGTGGAACAAAGTACTTTAAATATTACTCATTTAATCCTCACGACAACTCCACAAAGTAGAATTATTCATGTTTTAAACCTAAACTCAAAGGTTTAAATTACTAATCTAAGATCATGTGATTAGTAAGGAGCAAAACTGGAATGGAATGGGAGGGCCTCCAAATCCATGTTTTGTTTTGTATTTTCCAATAGAGGTATACAAGCATGACCCTGAGGAAGTTACAAGTTTAATGCACCTCAACCTTCTCATCAGTAAAATGGAATAATGAGGTGTGCATTAACTTACTAGATAGCATGCTCAAGATAATCACATGTAAAAATCATATAGAAAAAAATGTTTTGAAATTACTTTTCATTGCACATTCTGGGTTTCTATTAACGACGGATTTTTGTTGTCCTCAAAGACTGGTTACCCCGATGATGTGACCACATTCAAAGCTGCCCCTGAATTAGTCTAATCAAGGGAAACCACTCAAACAGGGCCTGTGGATGGGCCTGGCAACAGACTGCTTCAAAGTACAAGTGTGCTTATAATGCCCTGTCTGCATTATGCTCCCTTACTGGCCATCACTTGCAAATAAGAGAAAAAAAACAGAAAAGTTTCTTGCCACTATACTCAAACCAACTCGGTCTGTAGGATAGTTTAATTCTAGATGAAACAATCCAGGATTTCCAGCCTCTGTGACTTTGTTTATAAGGTGTCCATAACAACAGGTCTGACACACCTCTAACCATGGAAGTGCAACTGACCAAGGCCCCCAGAAGCAGTTCCATGAAACCCAACACCAGGTCTACTAATGACTAAGCAGGCAGGGCTACAAAGAGAGGGCCAAGACTGAACACATTGACTCCTCTAACCATCAACTTTAGCGTCAAGTCACTGATGGCCTCGCTGCGCCTTTATTACTTTGCACAAAAGTCTTGAACCTTCGTCCCACTCTCCTGCACTGTGGCCAGTCTTGAATCAACATCCAATATTTTACCAGGCTCCCCTTCTATCTCTTCATTTTGACTCACAGGCATTTTCCCTAATAAAAACCAAAATGTACTTCATCCTATATTGGCGAATACTTTTCAAAGGACTCCAGTCTACAATATTCCTGGCTGCTTAGGTTTCTCTTAATTCTATCCTTAAGACCTTTGCAATGGAGTGATAATTCATTCAACCAAACCTCCTTGTTGGAAGCTTTTCCTGTTACTGCTTATCTTTATATATTTTAGAATACATAAGCTATTTTACTGTAAATTGCAGTTATCTATGTCTATATTTTATCACTTCCACCAGCTGTTGAGACCCTTGAACAGAATGGCATGAAAACTCATTGGTACATTATATCACTCTATGCCAGGCATTGTACTGTGGGCTTCACATATGTTAAGTATCCATTTAATCCTCATCAACACTCTGCCAGGTACATTCTGCCAGGAAAATTAAGTGACTTGCCCAATGCTGCACAGCTAGTTAGTAGTGGGCCTTATTTTGAATTTGGGCTTTTAGACTAAATCCTGTGCTTAAATTGTTATTCAATCCATGTCAAAAGCCCTTGCTGATATAATAAGTGCTAGATAGCGCATCCTATTTCTTATCTTAACTCCTAGGAAGCAGAGAGCTAAATTGTATGCCCTGTTGCATCTATGTCCTTTGCACTGGGGTTGCTCTCTAGCCTCAACCTTAATTGTATAGCACCTTTGCTTTTTATCTTTATTACTATAGTTGTATACAAAATTTTTCCTTTGGGGGAATGGGCAAGTGTTAAAAAGCAAGCAAGAACTTCTGGGTCTGTATGCTTTGGGTTCAGATGCATAGGAACATAGAGATACATTTCTCTGACAAAGCCAAAGCAGACTATAAAAAAATGATCTCTGAGAAAATTGAAGCCAGGTAGTGCTTTTCTCTGTTACAACAAAAGGAAATTAATTGTTACAAATTCACACAGCAATTTGGTTATGGAAATTAGAATGGAATTGGTACTCTTAGTTCCCAGAGCAAGACCACAGTTGCCTTCCTGACGGAAAGGAGAAGTGTAATGTCTACTGTAATTATGCCAAAATATATATTCATGCGTCTTGAGACGAGGTATTGTAAATGGAAACCAGGTCTATGAAGCCCCTTACTTGACTTAATGGCACTTATTCACTCTTGAATTCTTTATTGCAATGTTCTGTTTGTAGTGCAAATTGCATTATTAAGTATTGATGAAAATTCCTAAAAATACCTCTCCATCTATCCAAAAGTTGGGTGCAATATTTGCATGAGTTATGAAAACTGTTGTATATAATGAGTCGGAACACTGCCTGGTGAATTCTGCAGTAAAAAAAATTACAGTCCAGCTCCATGAATGTAATTATTCAGGCACCCAGTCTGATTTATCATCTCGATGAGAAGCTAAGCCATGAAATATCCTCTTCTAGAAATCAGCCTTCGCTCATTTTTGCAAATACACTGGAGAGAAGCAGGAGGGGTGAGAAAAACAACAAATGATCTGTCAGGACTAGAGGAAACATATTTCTTTTCCTTTACTTAAGAAAAAAAAAAACTTTAGTAATCCAATGTTAATTTTGAAAAAGATAAATAAGAAAATAACTACAAACTCCTGTATGTTTTTTGGCAGCAAGCCTGACTCCAGGCTAAAGATGTTTGCTTTCACACCACTTACTCAAAACCAAAACCAAAGGATGGGAGGAGACCCTGAAGGAGGAGCATCTGGGCATGAGGCTTAGAGGCCTCGGCGCTCTCCACACAAACATTCTCATATGCCACAGTTGGTAGCTGATTAGTCCTTTGCAGGCAGCAGTGTCTCTGCTGGCCTCTGCTCACTGCTCATTGCACAAATTAGTGAAAATGAGTCACAGCGTGTGCAAACAAGTGGGGCTGATGAAATCTGCAGAGGTCAGCTTGCTGAGAAACTATTTCAAAGGAAAGCAGGAGCTTCCAACAGATGGAAGAGTGGGAAGTTGATAAAGATGTTTAAGGAGAAAAGGAAAGGTGGGATGAGAACCATGCGTCTCAGCTCAGAACAAGAGAACACTAAATGAACAGGCACTTGGAAAGACAGCAAATATTTTGAATTTGCCCCTTTTCCCCCAGTCTGTTTGAAAGCATCTTTTACACATTGCTAAACATGCAAACACTGTTCTGGGTTTTCTATTCTTTTGATACAATTGCTGTCACAGGGTGGAGAAGGGAGGACTCAGACCCCATGTAGAAGTTGGCAGTAGTCTATTTTGATTTGTGGGAAACATAATTCCTACTATTCTGGTCTTAACCCATTTTATGGCGAGCCCTGGAATTCTAACATTTAAAAAACATTTAAAGACCTAGTCAAAATTAAATTGGATATGAGCAGTAACAGCCTATTATAAATGAGACAATGAAAACACTCCGCGTATGAGTGTGTGTAAGTGTGAGTGTGTATGTTTGTGTGGGCTGCATGGGGCAGGAGTTTGAGCTTGGGTCATGAGATACATAGAGATGCATCTGAAAACAAAGACAAATTTTTTTTTTTCTTAGAGATTTATTTATTTAAGCTGGGGTACAGGCCAGAGGCATGGGGCAGCGAGAGGGTTCACCAGAAACAGAGTGAGGAGCAGGACAGGTAGAACGACTGAAATACACCGCTGAGGGGAGCAGCGGGCCAGGAAGGAGAGGTCTGCCGCACCATGTGGGAATCTTCCCAGCCGGGGCGTCGAACTCACATTGCCACTGCCAACAGCTCCACAGCGCAGCGCTTAACCACTGGGCCACCAGGGAGGCCCCAAAGACAAAATTTTAGGAGAAAATGAATATATGCTAAAAATTCTTAGCATAAATTTTTAGCATACTAAAGACTGTTCAGTATAGCTCAGAGGTTAAGAAGCCTGCCTCTTGGAGCAGAGGAAAGCAATACCAGTCCTACCTTGGAACCCTGCAAACTTGGGTAATTGATTAACCTAGCTGAACCTCAATTTTCATTATCTTTTCTAAAATGGGAATGATTATAATATCAACTGACAGGGTTTTTGTAAAGTAAAGCAAGAAAAGCAGTTAGCTCATTGTCTGACACAAGGAAAGCATTCCATAAATTATTATTATAGTGTAGTGAGTCCTGAGTATCTGCCAGTACCTGATGTGAAAATAATGGACACATGATTGAAAAGAGGAAGAGTATGACCCCTTGAGAAACATTAGTGTTGACAGCTTTACAAATCAACTAGTAGCTAGGGGATAGGAGTTAAAGACAGATCACAGTGCTGATGCTTATTCCCCTCTGCAAGGGAGACACTCTTCTCTGACTTTCTCCCATATTTTCCATGTGCACCGTGTGAACTAATGAATCACCAAGATGATTCAATTACTCTGCTAGAAGTCTTTACTGCAACTTTCTTCAGATAAGCAGGGTCATACAAGAAGAGACGGGGTCTCTCCTCATTGACAAGGAAAACAAGTTCCTCTGTATCTCTAAAAATAAAGGATCAGCTTAAGCTGACACAGTTGCATCAGAGCTGTGGGACACTAAGGGAATGAGAGAAATTTCTCTGTTCTCTTTCAGACAGGCTTAGAGAGAATGGCTGTGAATAGTTTTGAGAAATTAAAATTTGAAATGTGGAAAATGTCACCTGTCTTCACCAAACAGTACAATATTAAATGTAAGAGTTGAGTATAATCAGAGGGCTTTCCTCTGATTTCATACTTTTGTCTCTTCCTACCTAATAGACTATGAACTCTGTGATGACAGCAACCATGTCTTACCAAGTAAACAAATTAATGTTACACCTAAACCAAACTGAAACAGAGGAACAAACAAGACCTAAAGTTAGAAGAAGGATGCAAATAAAAGTAAGAGTGGAAATAAAGAAAATAGAAATAAAAAAAGCAATACAAAAGGTCAATAGCACTTGTCTTTGACAAGATAAACAATCCTGTAGCTATGCTAACAAAGAACTGACGAAAGAAAGCATTAATAAACAAATTAGAAATGAAAGAGGAGAACCTACCACAGATGGCATAGAAATATAAATGGTGATCCATACCTTTATGCCAATAAATTCAATAACCTTGAGGAAATGGAAAAATGTCTAGAATAATATAGCTTACCAAGGCTAAACCAGGAAGAAACAGAAAGTGGAATAAACTGATCACTATTCAATTTCAATGGTAACTGAAACAGCAATAAAGTATTTCCCTCGAGATAAAATGTCCAGAACTAGATGGCTTTAAAAGTGAATTCTATCAAACACTTAGGGAAGAATTTATGCCCATCCTGCTCAAATTATTTCTAAAACTCCAAGAAGAGTGAATGATCCCTGATACATTTCACAATGCAATATTACCCTAATACTAAAACCAGATAAAGACAGAACAAGAAAACTACAGACCAATATCCCTGATGAATATTGATGTCAAAATCTTCAACTAAATACTAGGAAATAGATTTCAGTAATACATTTCAAGAATTACACATCATGATCAAGTTGGATTTATCCCAGGAAAGTAAGGATGGTTCAATATATGTAAATTAATCAATGCAATACATTATAATAGGAAAAGTAAATATAAAAGTTTTGTAATAATATCAATAGATAGAAAGTTTTGATAAGGTTCAGCACACCTTCATGATAAGAACTCTAAAGAAAATGGGAATAGGAAGAACCTACCTCAATAATAAATGTCACATATTATAAACCAACAGTGAATATATTACTTAATGGTGAAAAACTAAGTTTTTCTTTAAAAACGGGAGCAAGATAAGGATGAACACTTTTACCACTTGTATCCAATGGCATTAGAGTTTATAGCTAGATCAATCAGATACAACAAGAAATAAAAGAAATTCAAGTTGGAAAAGAAGTGAAACTATCATTATTTACAAGTGATAGGGCAGTAAATTGAGAAAACTATAGAGATGCTGCCAAAAGCTATGAGAAACAATAAATGAATATAGCAAAGTGGCAGATACAAAATTAACATACAAAATCTGTTGTATTTTTATATACAAATAATGAAAAAATAATATAAGAAAAGAATTTTAGTCATGATCATTTCAAAAGAGTTATGTGTCTAGGAATTAATTTTAACCTAGTGTCACTTATACAATAAAAATTACAAGACATTATTAAAGGATTTAGATTATGACATGGGAGATGGGAAGACACTCCATGCTCAAGGATGAGGAGAATTAAAAAGTTAAAACGACTATTCCACCAAAATCAACTCATACATTTGACACGATCTGTCAAAATACCAGTAATATCCTTTTAAAAAGTTAAACAAAAGTATTAAAATGTATATGGAACTATAAAAGACCTCAGATAGTTTAAAAAAAAAAATCCTGACTACTAAAAGGCAGAAATGGAGGCTTCAAGTTTTCTGACATAATAAATTATACTATAAGGCAGCAATAATTTAAACAATATGGTATTGCTATGAAAATAGACACATGAACTAATGGAATAAATCAAAAGTCCAGAAACAAATCCATATATACACCAATACTGAGGAGCCACATTTGTTAAAGAGGAGTCTCTTTAACATATGGTGCTGGGAAAACTGTACAGACACTAGTAAAACAAAGTTGGATCACGTCGTAGCTCTGTGCACAAAAATAAATTCAAAATGGATTAAAGACTTAGGTATAAGATCTGCAACCATAAAATATAAAAGAAACCATTAATATTATATTTCATGACATCATTGATAAAGATATTTTTTGGAAAATGTAGAAATATATAGCAAAAATATAGAAGTATATAGATACACAGCAAAAATAAACAATTGGAATTACATCAAATTAAACAATTTTACATAGTGAAAGAATATATAAGTGTATTAAAAAGACATCCTACTGAAGGGAAGAAAGTATCACGTTTTACAACTGACAAGGGGTTAACATCCAAGATATATAAAAGGCTTACACAGTTTATAAGAAACCTAATTAACAAATGGGTAGTAGATCTAAACAGACAATCCATCAAAGAGGATACCCAGAAGGCAAACAGACACATGGAAAAATGTTCATGATTACTTTTCATAAGGGAGATGCAGGTCAAAAGCACAATGAGAGATTACCTCACATACTTGAGAATGGCATATGTTCATAAGGCCCCTACCAAGTGCTGAGAGGATTTGGACAAAGAAGAGCTCTATTACACTGTTAGTGGGAATGTAAACTTGTGTAGTCATTTTGGAAAGTAATCTGGAAATATCTGAAAAATTAAAAATGAAAATACAATATGACCCAGCAATCTCACACTTGAGCATCTATCCAAAGAACATGAAATTCTCAGCTCAAAAAATTATATGCTCTACAGTGCTTACTGCAGCACTATTTACAATAGCTAGGGCATGGGAACAACTTAAGTGCCCACTGGTAGAGGACTGGATAAAGAATCGGCAGTATATCCATACAATGAAATTATTAAGTCAGAAGGTATGATAAAATCTGCCATTTACGGCAAAATACAAGGAGTTCATAAGAATTATGTGTAAGAAAGCAAGTCAGAAAGACTAACACGACATTTACATAACGATGTTGGATAAAGCTAAATACTTACAAAAACTAACAAATACTAATAAATAAAGTGAGGTTTCAGAGGTTTAGAGTTAGGGAGACATAGAAAGGGACAAAGGGGTATATGGGATAGTGGTGGGGAATATTTTTTTTTAATGAAAGTAAGTTTTTTATAGATTTTAATTTAAAACGTTAACTCTACGTAGTTAACTTTATCAAATTCAATGATGATAATGTAGCTCAGTCAAAATAAAGTGAAGAAAGAATATGGTCACCAACAGTGAGTTCTGTATTCACTGAAAGCATTCTTATCTTTTGAAGGAATAATAAAAATACATTAGACAAAACAGCTCAAAGAAATTGTTGTCAGCTCACTTGCAGTAAGAGATAAACTAAAAGGAGCCCTTTTCCAAAGCAGGAAAGAAATTGCTAATTGCTATTGGCTGTTTCAGTAATGAGCTAAAGTGATGAATGTGATGTGATTAATTTGATTGTCCAAGTTTTTGGTGGATTCTGTGAATTTACCCTGAAATGAAACATTTTATAGATTGTAAATCGACCATGATCCTTTATAATTTTCACCATGTTGACATAGACTAAGTTCTCTGCTGCAGTAATGTTGAACCAGATGTTCAAAGTATAAAATCTACTGAAAAATGTTTGAATCTGTGCCCACATATTGGTAGATTCAGCCTAGTTTAATTCACAATTTTGGATTTATGTTTTTCTGGGCATGGAGATGCTGCATTTTGATTGCAGCTATTTTAATTTTCCCTTTATAGCATTTTATTTCTCACAGCTAGGTACTACAATCATGGGTTATATATGATGACTTCCAGCTAGTTTGACTACAAGTTTTACAGTCACTTACAACTGACTCCTAAATCTAGGCTCATCTTTGAGTTTCCTTCATAATTTTTTTGCAAGTTATTTCATAGAATATCTCTCCATTGAGTGATTTTTATTTAACTGACTTAGCCTATCACTCTTCTCTAATATATATGTAATGACACCCTCTGTGAATTGAGTTTTCTCATTCTGCAGGTTATTAGTAAGTCATAAAATGAGTTCAGGGCTTTCCATTAGTAACTATGTGTTCCTAAATCTGCTAATACAGTTCTTATTACAACATTTATATAAGTTTGAATTAAAATAAATTACTCAATTAAATGTGAATATGAAAATAAAGGGAATTGTTGTTATTAGAGATATTACATCAAAATTTTAGAAAGATTATTTTGAATGTGTATCCCCAAATAACAACTTCCAAATTCTGTATAGATGGGATAATTATAAACATTTTTGTGGGACTGTTAGAGGAGCAAACTCTGAGTGTTCTACTTAATGTTCATCTAAAGGAAAATGAGAATCACATCAGAAGGAGACAGTCCTCATATTGGTTAGCACATATCTCAAAGTTCCATTCTCACCTCCAAGGAACTAAACTTGGAAATTGAGACTAATATGTCTGAGTGTGGTCAAGGCAAGAGACTCATTAAAAAGAAAAGTCAACGGATCCAACTAAAAAAAAAAAAAAATCCTGAAGTTCTGACGGAAATATTGTGATTGAGAGCACATTCGCATGTACATATTTACATTAAAATAAAATGCTTATGATATATGTGCTCCAAACTTTATGATTTCCTTATTTAATTTTTCATATTAACCAAGCAGTATATGTCAGGTGAAGTTACTTCTACTATATATAATATGGTATTTACTCAAGCTAAGAAAATCTATTCACTACTTAAAATTTTCCATTTCATATCTCTAGTTGTGAAGGCTATTTATCTCATTGAAAACTCTCTCCACGAATCTTTTATCAAACTCTTTTAAAAATTCAGCTCTTCCAGGAAGATTTCTCTGATTAATTCCACCTGTGTTTTAATTACATTTACTTTATATCTCTTTATCACATATGGTCAATCTCAGTTGCTTCTTTTTATACTGCCTAGTAGTAAATGTTTTCTTATCTCTTAGTCTGATTTTCCTAACAGATTGTAAATGTTTTCAAGATAAAGACTGTTTCTTCTCTGTTTTGAAATTTCCTTTATAGTTCTCTCTTTAGAGTGAGGATACTCAATGGATCATAATTGACTTATCACTTTAGACATTTAATTGAATGGACTAGATCAATTATTTCATATACACAGATATTTTCTCTCTTACAAATCCCAGTACTGAGGAGGACACAAGCGATTCCCCTAAGCACATTATTTCTACTATAAATACTGTGGAAATTTGGTCAGAGAAATGCAAAGGGAAAAAAAAAGGATTAATTTGTTAGTTAGAAAATATGAAAGAGGTCTTATTTATATTTAATTGTGTCAACAAAGGCTTTATAAATTCACAGATCCATAGCTAGATTTTAAATTATATTCCAGGTTATAGCAGTTACAGGGCCAGAAAGAATTTTCCAACATTTTTCTACCCTTTCTGTATTAAGGAGTCTCTGATTGAAAAAGGAAGGTATGCATTACATGAGAAAATGCAGAATATGTCTTCTGATAGACACCATGCTGAATGACCCAAACTGCTTACTTCAACTGTCAGAGTAAAAGTAGCTTCCACAATGATCAGTTAATGTCTGCAAATAAGATATGCACATATTCTGGAACTGAGCCAGTGAGTATCTCATTAAATTTTGTAATGTCAGAACAAAATATTCTAATAGAGCTCTTTGCCATATCTACTAATTCTATCTCATGGATTAGGGAATTGACTAAGTTAAGTCTAATGCATTTGGTGGGATTTTATCTTTCCAAGTCATATATATTATGCAGTAGATGGAAGTATCTGGTGGGAAATAATGTACTTAGTCCAGTTTTATGCAATATATTGTCCTAACTAAAATAAGTAAAGTCATAAGAAAATTGTCTTGGTAGCGGGCAGCAAGTTTAAGGCACAGACTCTTCAGGGAATTTTTAGATTACAATGAAAATTCTTAGATGGGAAAGAAAGAGTGAATTCACCAAAATTTTAAGAGATGTACAAAACACACTTCCAAAGACAACACACCAAACAACTGGCCAAACATTCACTCAGGAAGATCCTTTGATCTCTAATGTTAAGAACATGGATCTGGCTTTTGAAAGGGAGGCAGAAGTAAAGTAGCATTTATTTCAAACAGCATTCTTTTTCTTTTGTAGCCCCCCTCGTTGGGGACAGTCTGCTTCTAAAAGAAGAAAATTGTTCTTCTATTATCAAGATGCTCTAAAACTATTTCAAAGCCTAAGTATATGTTGTTAAGCATTTCTCCCATTAAGGATATTTCCAGTTAACATATTCAATTGAAAGTGACAAGGAAATATAAACTTTACCCTAAATACTTGATCATAAACATGTAGGCTGCCCAGGAAGCAGGTAGGTTTCTGAAACATCAGTCTGCAAAGACTACATTCCAAAGGAAATTAAGAATCAGTTGCTTTGAGACTTGCTTCTACTTCTCTCATCAGCCATAAACACCTTACTATTCTCCAGTCCCTCAGAACTTAGGGAAGGGCATCAGGCCATCTATAAGATTGTACTTACTTCCTTGACTCCAGAAAACTTTTCTAGTTCTATTCCCGGCTCCTTTCCTACTTCGGACCTAGTTTCCTTCTCTGTTTTACCTTGAGATTGACCCCACACTAGTTCGGTTGGCAAAACATTTTCTGGCAACTTCTGATCTATCCATTTATTGAGGAATGCATTTTCAATTTATGAAACGATTTTCCACATGCCCTTTGTTACCTTCCTGCACCACGGAATTGTAGGCTGTGGTCCTTGGACATCCATGAAACAGCTTCCCCTCCCCTCACCCCACCCCTGAGTGTTGCCCTCTGTTTCTCATCCCTGCAGCCCAGGAGGCACTTGGCAGCACAGACAGATGTAAGTTACTGCTCCCATCTGAGGGCACTGGTAGGGACAACTGAACTTCCCCACGACGCCACTTGTGCTTATTTCCTGATAGTTACAAAGATGACAGTCAATCCCTGAAATCTTTTCATGTTATTAAGACAAATTTATTATCGCTGACTAAATCATATATCTAATTCAAAATTCAAACTAAATGGGAAAATTAGATTATTACTATCATCCTGCACAGATTTTATTATTAATTTCTTCATTCAAAATTTAATAATTCCAGCCAGGTCAAGTAAATTATTTAAAATTGGATTCTGCCCTCAAATACAAATCCAACAGTTCTCTTCAGGCATTCCATTCTCATAACATACAGCTTCTTTAAAAGTTAAGACGATCTCTGGCAAGCAGGTAGAAAATAGAGTCACTGATCATCAGCTCTCAGGCACCAACTATTGATTATTTTAACCCAAATTTTTAAAATTATCATTACAATATAAGAACAATAGATAGCCATATCCAAATTTTGCTTCTGATGTCACCATGGGAACAATAAGGAGCTGATCAGTTTCTCAGGAACAAATACACAAAGGATCATCTCAGGGATCTGTGGAGACTACTGGTATTTAACATATGTGACCGCACAAGAAGACAACTGCTTTTGAAGCACACATATCTGCCTATCCCTCCAGTAACATGTAACCTAATAAAGAGCCACTGCTCCTCCCCAGCTTCCCATTGTTAGGGTAGAGTTGTTTATCTTTCTTTAGCAAGCACTGCAGAAAGAAGAGTGGTTTTCCAAAACTGAGATGCACAGGCTGGGTTTACAAAATAGCATTTTGGTTTTCTCACAGTAGCAATTTTAGGCGACACTAGTGCTTGGCTAGAAAGCTCAACACAAATTATAAGCAAGCATTCACATAACCACTGGGTGGACATTATGATGGAGCCAACTTTTATGTTCAACATCTCCATTGTGAAATCAGTTTGGCATTCGGTTTTGTAAAAGTAGAAGGCATTTTGTGCAGGGGGTAGTGATGTGGATTTCTTGCTGGGCTAAATATCAAGCAGCAGGCTGAATCTGTTATGCTCGAATGCAGGTTATGATGAAGAAAAGAAGATAAATGGACTATCCCTAAAAGACAGATTTGTCAAAGGAAGGGTAGGTGGAGATCGAAATGAGAAAACCGCAGCAAATGGAGTTGAATCAGCCAGGACAGCACTACTCATCCCTGCTATTGTCCCCTCCAAAATCTTTCCCCACAAATAACTGATCAGGTGTTTAAGAGATTTTCTTCTAAAAAATGATTTACAAAACTTGCTAGTACATTTTAATAGTAGGCATTGTTTGAGGACACAGTGCTAGCTCCATTATAAAAAAATTGCCTTCGTTACATGGGTTATGTCCCGCAGTTATTAATATAAACAAAAGAATTGCAGACTTAGAACAGACAATATGAGCGAATTCAAACTCATTCTAGAAATGCACTGTTTGTCTTTTATTCCCTCTATAAAGTGCCAGCATTTAACCTTTTTTTTTGATACTAATACAATAGAATATAAATATATACATAATGTCTAATGTCTTTAAATATCTATGTCTTTAAATTATTTTCAATGTGTTACAAATCTTAACCCCCACAATTTATTACTGGAATAAAAATGCATTGGCTATGCACCCCTGGATATTTAATATTTCACAGACTTCTGAAAGTAAATCCACTTTGTCTTATAAAAATTAGAATTGTAACTGGGTCAATAGACTTTTCTTTGCTGCAATGTTGGGAAACTGAATTTGCCTTTTTTTTAATCTTCTTTGGCCTGTTGTGTAGCTGTGCTATCTGCTTGCCAGTCAGTTAAAGTAAATGAGAGATGCACCGATATTATAATTCAGTGGGCATGTGGAAGGAAAAAAAAGCCATTTCTCTTGGAATAAAATAAAAAGAGGAGTTATATTCGGTAGGAAAAGATGGAGACTGAGGGAAAAAATAGAAGATAGAGGTGGAGGAAAGTGGGAAAGGAGAGGATCAGGGGAAGGTAATGTGATGCTCCTTGGTTAACAAATGGGCAACTGCAAATCTTTCTACTCAAGATTTTAGAGTACAAAGTTTCAAGACATTAGAGTATGAAAAAATCATCTAATCTCTCGTTATCCTTCTTCACAGCTATAAGAGAGAAAAGAGCCAAGCAGAAAATGGTGCCAGGGCTTGGGGTGAAGGTAGATCATTTTCCTTCTTTTGGATCTTCTTCCTTCTCAAAAACTTTCTGCTCAAGATTTTCACTTCCTTGACCCTCTGATTTACACTCATTCTTCTCCCAGTCTTGCTCTGACCCATCTTTTTGGAGCCAGGAAGTTTTTGCTTTTGCACTATCTACACCACTTGGAGACTTCCAGTCTCTCAAATGTTGGACACCTTGTATGGTTTGTCAGCTTTGCCAGACATTTCACAAGCAGCAACACAGACAAAACTTAGTTAAGAAATAAGCTGAGGGCCTCCCTGGTGGTGAAAGGGGTTAAATCTCAGCACTATGAAGCCATCAGCAAGCACTGTAGCACTAGTTCGATCCACAGTCAGAGAGCTGACCCACATGGCACAGTAGATCTCTCCTGTCTCACCCATTGTTCCCCTCAGGAGTGTATTTTAATAGATATGTCTGTTCTGCTTGCCACTCTGTCTCTGGTGAATCCTCTCACCCTCTGTACCTCTGGCCTACACCCCAGTTCTCACATGCATAAAGAAATAAATCTTTTAAAAAAGAAAGAAAGAAGCCAAATGGCACTGACTATAAATGATACCTAAGTTCAGAGGTGAAAAGCAATGAAGTGCCCTGTGGGGAACAGGAAAGAGACCAGTAGTACCTGCTGCTAGCTACCTGCATAGGCCTCTGTGACAAGTCTACAACAAAGCCAGAAAAACAAACAAACAAACAAACAAAAAAACAGTCTTCCATCTGATTTGGAGGGAAGATTATTTCCTATCTTTCCACTCACCTTCTGGTACCCAGATCTGGTCAATGTTCCCATATCCAGCTTTCTGGAGCACTGAAATGGCAGGACCAGCAAGACATTTAGCCCATGTCAGATTTCTGTGTTTTGCCCCTGCTGCTCCTCCTCCTAATTTCTGAACAATCACCCTGGGCCTAGGACAGGTGCAAGATCTCACTAATCACACAGGAAGTCCTCGTATTTAGTAAAGTGTACCTTATATATGCTTTACAGGGGAAAAGAACTAAATCAGGCTTTAACAGCTATTGACAATTGGACTATGGAGGGGCCTTCTAGATAGAGAAGACAAGGAGAGTTCTGCATTGGGAAGTCAACAAGTTATAAGTCCAGCAGGGGTGGAGGGTCTTCCTCCAAAAGAAGGAAGATGATCCACCATTACCCTGGGAGATCTGGGGTGAGATCTGGCACTATTTTCTGCTTGTTTCTCTTCCCTCTTATAGCTGTAAAAGATAATGACAGATAAGAGGATTTCTTTATACCACCGCCCACTCTGCTTCTTCAGTGGGATTTCTTCCATGAGCTAATTTCCTAATTCAGGTTCCATTTCTTTCTTCTCATATGACTGTTTCAGTTCCTTAAATTGAAATCCTTCTTGTTTACTGTGGAATAAAGGGAAGTGGTTGTACATCCGTAATACTGGAAGATAATGAATGTTTGAAGCTACAATGGATTTTTTTCTTTTTTTACTTACTAGTATTTGGTATTCTTTGTCCTAGTACCTATCCAAAATAAGATTGGTTTCTGCCAGCTACTCTTCGCCTTTGCTGTGATTCAGATCTTAGTCATTTTATGGACAAGTTCTTTACTGCTGAATGGATTTGTGCCATGAGCCCTGTCCATGGTCATGCCAAGTGGGAGAAACCAATCACTGCCTTTATCCGCTAAAAGATCTGCTGTACCCATTAGTCTTTTTGCTCACAAGTCAGGGGAACTTTTATAGCAGAGAAAATAAAGGTTTTGTCAAAATTTAAGAAAAAAATACAACTGTATAAAGCAAGAGCTGGACCTTAAGAGGAAGCATAATGAACAACCATTGTTATGTGTGTATATATATAGGTTACAATATTTAGGCACATCTAGGGGAAAATCCAATGTATTTATCATATATGGACACATCATAATGTTCTAACACCTGTACCGAATACAATTCAATTTGCATAATGAAGATTCTGTCCCTTCCTTTTTTTTTAAAGATGTATTTATTTATGCATATAAGCTGGGGTGTAGGCCAGAAGTGCCTGTGTGTGTGTGTGGAGGCGGGGGTGGGGGGGTGGGGGGGGAAGGGGGTGAGAGGATTAGCCAGAGAGACAGAGTGGGGCGCAGAACAGGCAGATTAACTGAAATACACTGTTGAGGGGAGCAGCGGGCGAGGCAGGTGAGGTCTGCTGAGCCATGTGGGAAGCTCCCTGGCTGGGCTCCAACTTGTGCTGCAGTGGCTCTGGATAGCTTCATAGTGCTGCGACTTAACGCACTGTGCCACCAGGGAGGCCCTGTCCCTTCCTTTCTTTTTCATCATCTGTGAGGGATCTTTCTACTCAAACTGATCTCCAGGACCCAAAGCCATTGCATTCTCTTCTGCTTCTTCAAAAAGAAACCTGAAAATACACTGTAGGAGAGCAAAAAAAATGCCTTTTTGTCAAAAGATTAGTTTCCCGGGAGGGGCTCTGAAGGCTGGGCTGAAATTGCCTTTGAAAAGGTATCTATATTTAAATTTCTCTCTTCAAGGACCTTTCTTAGAAAGAGTCAATCTCTTTATCACTTTATAATGGAGAAGGCAGAACTTAAAATCTTGATAAAATATGCATACCTTTTGTTTGCTGTGTGTTCCTTAGTAAACTCCCTAACTGAACTTCCCCTTTTTGTTCCCAGCCTCCTTTGTCTTAGCACCTAACACTGTCTTGGTCAGTCACTCTGTCTTGCTGGGTCATTTCCATGTATACAAGTCATTCCCATGTATGCAGGAGATAAACATACTGTTATTAAAACTTCTTTTTTACTTTTTTTTCTTCTGAATCTATCTGATACTTGTTCAATTATCTGCCAGCCTAGGAGAACTCAGAGGGTTGCAGGATGATTCCCTTTGTGCCCTAACAATGCTGATCTTAGTCATTCATGAGGGTTATTCTAAGTCAATAGGTTGTTTCAAGTATGAGATATATTTATTTTGTAAGATACCTAGACTTTCTATCCACATTTCTTTAAAAAAAAATACATCAAACATTGGCAAACGGGGGAGAAAAGTTTTCCTGGCCCATCAAAATCTCCCTGTCTGTGAGACAACCTGCTTCAAACTTAAGCGGACAGCTGTATTAATAACACCTGAGATGATGCCGCAGGGCCACCTGGATTGGAGGGGCATTGTGGAGTCATGTAGAGCTGGTTTATTCACCCCTAGATTCTTGTCAGCATCCTATATGGTGCAATGCACAAAGCTGGTGCTTAACACTGAGGTTGGAGGTGACAATGAAGCCTTTGAGGGCTAGGCAGGGAAATAGAAGCTGAGATAGATTTCATGCCTGTGTTCTTGGTAGAATTACTGTTCCGTGATCTAAGTTTGGCATTTGGTGACCTTGTCATCAAGGAGCTGGAAGTTAGGAATTAAAGTTATGTTTCTTGTGACACACAATCTGGATTCTATTTCTTTCCTCAAGCCTGAAAATGACCCTGGCCAGTCCTATGATTATCGACTAGAATTAGCAGTGGAGGATGTTCTAGTGAAAACATAGCTCGGGTGGCAGGAGGATAACATTTATAAGTATCCTAGAGGGAGTTGCTGGAGTTTTAGGGCAAAGTTTAATGAGGCTGTTTCTTTCTTTTTTGGAACCTTAGGCCACAAAATAAACAATATTGTGGTTTTATTAAAACACTAAATACATGGTGATTTTCCACTGACATTTACCTAATCATGGGAAAGAGTGTACCAAAGGGGCTCAGAGGCCCCTGCAGATTTGTGCTTTGTAAGCTGTAGTAGCATCAGCAAACATTTGCAGCAGAAGCAGGGAGGTGAGCTAAATAGGGAACTATCAGGTCGTGTATATTTTGAGGCTAACTAAATATGGAGTCAGTTTTTGCTTTGCATTTATTTCTCCAAATCCAGCACTACCTTCACAAATAAAGAGAAAGAAGCAATTCTGATGTTATTCTGTCCACTGGTTCAGCTTGAGAAATTTTAGAATTTTCTATCAGAGGATATCTGAGGCCAGATATGTCTGATCTCTCTACTGCTGGACCAAGGGAGGCTGGGAGTTGTGCCAACCAACTGACTTAGCGGTCCTAGGCCTCAGATTGACCAGGTAGTACGGTCACAAAGCCAGAGGTTGGGGGCCAACTGAGCACGAGTTCTAAGTCACTGAAGCCAAAGCTTTAACCAAATTCAACTAGTGAGTGAAGAGCTGAGGATGAGAGAGGAAATCAAAAGACATGGGATTGCTACAGGCAGACAGAATATATTACATAGGGTGCCAGCTTAGGTTCAGGACAATGTGGGCCTGAATATTGACTCTAACACTTAACAGTTGTGTGGCCGTGGTCACATAAACAAATCCCTCTAAGCTTCAGTTTCCTTTGTAAATGGAGGCAAGCATTACTGCCTACCTAATAGGACCATTGTCATTACTGAGAAAATGTTGGTAAGGCATTCACCACAGTGACTGCCAAGCAATTGCGTACTCAGTAAGTATTACCTAGGAGGATGATGATATCCACAAACACAAAACAGGGCAAGAAACTGTTAAAGGGAAGTTGAAGTGGGAGGGCCTGGAGCATTATCTTCTAAATGCTTAGGATGTTCAATATATGTTTTAATGATTCACCAGTTATGTGGTGATTAGTTTATCCTGAATAAAATGGCACATGAGACTCAATAGGCTGCCCTGCACCACATGCACTGGGAGAGAAACTGCCTCTGCAGCAGCACTGAGAGGTAGCTGAGACTCCTAAATATAGAGTCTCTTCCTTTACTCCTACTGAAGTTTCTGGCATTCCCATCCCTTTTAGAAGTGATTTAGGTATGATTTTATTATGGATGGGATCCTAACTGAGAGAAGAGAGAAACAAGCACATATAGATTTCTCAAGTATGATGGTTAGCAGGTGTGTTGGTTTAATTCATTTGTTGAGTTCATTTATAGTAACTCATTTGTTTTATTCAACAAACTTTTCTGTCCAATGAAATAGGGACTAAGTGTCTATCAGTATTACCTGGCAGAACGCTGGACTTTGAGGGCACATTGATGAATGAGCACTATGGTAGAGAGAAAATATTCCCAGAATGTCATCTGAGGCTAAGAACTTGGTTTAATAAAACATGTGGACACTGGCTCTTCACAAATGGTGGCCCTAAAGGAAAAGTAAGTGGAAGCCCATATTGATTAGAAGAACAAGCCATCAAATTTAACAATCTATTGTTTCATTCGGTACTGGACCCAGTAAAAAAGATCCTGCCCAGGGACTGGGTACTAACTAGCAGAAGTTGTATTCAAAGTCTTACCTTTGCATCAAAGTCCTTTACAAGGCTACCTTAACCTATATTAGTACCTCCTGCATTACTGTCCACTCTTATCTTTACATAAAATGAACTCAAGACTTTCTTTAATCATCACTACCCTTTAATTTATAAGGTTATCTCTCCTTTTTTCTTACCTTAAGATGCCAAGTCTTGGGCCTCCCTGGGGGCACAACAGGTTGGGCACCGCAGTGTAGAGCTGCTGGTGGCTGCTGTGAGAGTTCTATGCCAGGCAGGGGAGATTCCCACATGGCACGGCAGACCTCTCCTGCCTGGCCCGCTGCTCCCCTCAGCAGTGTATTTCAGTCGATCTGCCTGTTCTGCTCCCTAGTCTGTCTCTGGTGAGCCCTCTTACCACCCCACACCTCTGGCCTGCACCCCAGCTTTGTATGCAAAAATAAATCTTTTAAAAAAAAAAGATGCCAAGTCTTCATCATTTTTCCATGTAAGCATTTCCAAAATCCCAAAAGACTTTTTCTAAGTATTGGATAGTAAAGGTGTAAAACCTTGCAAATGATCCACTTGCCTTTGACAAAAAGACAGAAGCAAAACTGAGTAGATTTATACTCCAGCTCTCTCTTACTAGCTGTGTAATCTTAGGCAAGTTATAAAACATGTGTGGCTCACTTTTCTTATCTATAAAGTGGGACTAATAAAAGACCTCTCTCACAGGGCTGATAAATGAATCAACCCAATGCAATAGACTTAAAACAATGTGGGTACATAATAAACATTTGATTAATGCAAACTATTTTCATACTTATTTTGTAGTAAGTGCCTCATGATAGGATGTGAATGCTTGCTACACTGTATGTAGATTTACTAGTCAGAATCATAGTATCTTATTATTTGAAAATTTCCCTTTTGGGTAGGAATTTCCTTTATCCTACTGGCAATAACATATAGATTAATAGGGGCTAATAATTCAACACAATTCTAATGTACTAGCCATTTATATATATGGAAAATATATCAATGATTACCATAAGTTTCAAAAATGAATCACCACATTTCATCATAATTGGTATATTATTATAGAAGGGAAAAAGGAGAATTGTTATTTTTGAATTTGAATGGGAAGATTTAAAACCATGATAGAGTAGGATTCAGATTTTCACACTAAGACTAACATAGTAGATGAGACATGGGCAATAATGGAAAGATACAGAGGACAATTTTCTGATTTTTTTCTTTTATAAACTATTATTGTCTTTTTCCCCCTGAAAGTTTCAATACATTGTAAAAGTATCAGATAATTCAAAGAAGTTTCTTCAAATCCCTCAGAGCTCTAAGACCACTGCAACTTTTTAAAAGGTTTTTCTTGAGTTAAAGGATACAAACAGAAAAGTGCACAAATCCTTCGTGCATGGTTTGACTAGTTTTCACAAACTGAACACTCCCATGTAAATCATTTCAGATTGTGAAACAGAACATGACCAGCACCCCCAGCAATCCCTTGGGATGCTTTCATTTCCTACTCTCTGTAAATAACCACTACCTCGAACTCTGAAACCATCACTTGTGTCAACTTTTGGACTATCATAAATGGAACCACAGGGAAATCTGGCTTCTTTTGCTTGCCATGACTTATGACATTCATCCACATTGTGTAGCCCCAAGTGACTCATAGACTAGAGCAATGATGTAGCTCTTCTACTGAGAACGTGCAGGCCACTGGTGTTCAGTGCGATCCCTGAGGGCTGACAGATACCAACAAGCATCTCTAAGGGAGACAGCATCTCTCTCCAGGCATTTTGAAGAAATGTTAAATTCTGACATGTAGCAGAAAGAAAAGATTGCTGATCAGATGTATCGGAAGTCCAATTCTTGGTCTGTTACTCCAGTATGAACTCTGGGGTTCTAGTTTGTCAAAATGGAATTGGAAAGTTCTAGTAATTGTGCAAAGTTTAGGGCAGCATTTATGGAACTCCTAGTAGGTGCCTGACATATTCTAGCTTTTCCATTCTCTGTTAAAAGAGAAAAGATTCCCCAAAAGGTAGTCCAGCTATGCGGAGTGGGTATGAGAGGGAAAAAGAAAGGAAGCCAGGCAAACCTAAACGTTTGCCTTAATGATGGTGTTGGCGAAGATTTCTAGAAAGATTTCATTGCTGTGAGGTTCAAGGCATTTTGGTCTCACCAGCTGATGGAGCTGCCTCCATCTCCTCTCCTTGCTACCTCTCTGAACTGCCACCCAGTAAGTTCTACTGGGTTTGCCGAAACTGGGGAGCCTGGCACAGTGCTGCTAGTTTGTCATATCTTACAGGTAATTTTTGCAGTGATTTTAAAGTTATTGGCACTCTCATCTAAATAGAAAGATGAAATGTTGAGTGAATCTTTGGGAAGAGACCTAAAAGTCTGTTGAAAGGCTTGTCCTGCTACAGTTTTATACTGGGTCCAAACATTATGTTCCTATAACAAACCAAATGTTCCCATGAAAGGAAAAAGGGAGCATTAAGCTACAGGGGGCCCTTGGTCTCTCAGAAGTATCCTCATCTTGTCAAAACTAAACTGGAAGCTTTTGACTATAAGCCAAGGTTTGTCACCAGAAAAGCTGAAAGACTTGCTCCAACATTATTTAATGACAATGATAAAGAGATGCCTGTGTTGGCTGTAAGCTTTAATACAGGGATTATAGTATTACTTAAAGAAGTAAATTATTAATCTCTCTCATATAAATGTACGTGTGTGTGCATGTGCGTGTGTGCATGCGTGTGCATGTGCGTGCTGTGTGAGAAGGGAAGAGAGTAGTCATCCATAATGGCAAGATCTATAATTAACAGTTCATCTTCCCAGCGATTCCTTTTAAAATCATGTAAGCTGTATTTTGACATAGTTTAGAAAAAAGTAAGTCTGTTAAAGTTATAAACAGTAAATTTCATATGACCCATAGTTGAATTTGCCAGAAGGCAGCAGAGCTTTAAACAAAACTGGTTATTTGATGTGAGAAAGAAAAGTATTTGGGATTTACTTCATTTTCTTTTGCTTCCAGAGCTGTTAATATCCTTAGACATTAAGATGTCCTGAGGTTTGCTCTTCACTAAAACTATTTATAATCTAGGCAGAGGACGATTAAAGAGAAAATCTAAACTGTAGGATTTGTGAAGTTGGTGGTGGTAATGATGATGATGATGATGATGATTAGAGGTAGAGGAAGGAGAGGGGAGGGCAGGCAGAGAGCTAGTGGTCTAAGAAGGCCCAACAATAGTTAGTGTACAATTACTAAATACCAGTGTTACACAGTATCTCATGCAAATCTCACACCAACTCTATGAGACAATCACTATTATGATTACTTTATAAGCTGAAGAAACAGAAGTGTATAGAGGATAAATAACTCTAAGGGATAACCCATGTATTCCCATTGTAGAGACCAATCTCTTAATCATTATTCTGTTACCTTACAGCCAAGACAGACCCTACTGGTTGTCATTTTTCTGATTCCAGCATAGCTGGCTAAGCAGTCGGTACTGAATCCATTTCTTTTTAAAACTGTATCTTAAATGTGGACACAATTATTAAGGGTCCTTAGTGATCTGGCCTTTCTAAGCAACTTTCAAACTGTATCTCTCATGTCACCTTTTCCTGCCTATACCCACTGGTTCCCTTGTTTTCTAGCACTAAAAAATTCTTGTCTCTACAAGATGTGTTCTTTATTATCTTAGGTCTTTTTACACAAGGGTTGCTCCTGTGCTTGAAATTCTTTATTCACTCCATGTAATATATACTCATTCCCTCAAGACTAAAGTTTAATGTCATCTGCTCTGTGAGGTCTCCCTTGATTCCTTTAAGCAGAGCTAATAAGCCTTCTGTGTTTCCAAACAGTACTCTGGCCATACCACTAATAGAGTTGTAGGGCATTCAGTCCAGTTTTCCTGTGTTTATACATTTGCCTTTGATGGTGTTTTGTTTTGGTCTGGTTTTTAATAGGCAGGGGTTTCATGGCCATCTCCGATTTTCTTACTCTGTGTTATTGATATTACTGTTTTTGTCCTTGCAGATGAACAGAAATACCCAGAACTGCCACATATCACCATACAGATTTTACACTGCACAAGTCCATAGAGGGCACATCCACAAAAATGACATTGTGAATGGCTTCCCTAGAACCATGCCAGGTATTCCTGCACGCTGAACACAACAACTTAGTATCAACAATAAAGTACGTAAAAATATAAATGCACACAGTGTAAATGGAGGAAAAGTTGTAGCATATGGCAGGATACAGACCGTCAGCCCAAACCAACTTTGCCATTTGTGATCAGTTGTATCCCAGCTTGAGTAAAGTACGGATACTGTAAAGCAGATGGTCAGCTTACGACTGACCCATGTCATAATCTAAACACCTCCAAAATGAAATGTGCTCCAGAGAAAAACTCAATGGACTGTACTTCCAATACTCAACTTGTTCAAGCATGGGCGAGATAGTTTCATCATACATATATGGAAACTTGACACAGTCAAGAGATTATGATGCTGGTGTTAGCAACAAATTGCTATTAGAGCTATCGTGGCTGCTATGCAGCTGAGGTGGAGTTCTCTGCGCTTCAGTAGGGTTATCCACCTGCAGGAGTCCACAGGCACAGTGTGAGTGCAGCAAGATGAAGATTATCTACACTCCACCAAGCAAAACATCAAACCCCAAGATGAGGCAAGAGTGCATATGCTAAGCAAGGTAGAAAACAACCCAAACAGCATGCAAAGGATAAATAAAATTGGCCTTCCTCATTTAACTTTGTGCAGCCAGGCTGTCATCTTAAGGCCTGATGATCAGCAGGTTGTCTATTTTGCTCGAGTCCAATCCTAATGAAGGTCGTATCTGTGGGATGCCCTCTCAGAGCCTTTTAGCCCTACCAGGGCAGCTGAAGGGCTAATGATTGGAAGCTGCTTTTAATTTCCTCCTGGCTTCCCTTTTGTTATCTTACCACTTGCCATCTCTCAGATGCTTGTACTTGATGGATTCTGTGGAGATAAAGATAAGGGTAATTTCTTGCCTACGATGCTTTTCTTTTGATCTTTTGTGGTTTTATTTTTTGCACTTTGGAGTGTGGCACTCCTACTGTGCAGCCAGATGTGCCCAGATCCTATTGAGATGCAGCCCAGAGCACACAGACCTCAGCAAGATGGTTCTGAGAGGCCCGGATCATTTCTGCCCCGGGCAAAGGACAAGAAGGGGGAGGGCAGCGAGGAGATGCACAGGGACAGGAAGTAGGTGTGCGGCTTCAGGCAGGGAAGGCAAAAGCAGGACGCCCTGGAGTGGCAGGGTGGCCTGCTGCCTGCTCTGCTCTCACCGTTAAACAACGCATGTCAGAGGGCTGGGATACATTCTATGTGGGTTGCACAGAAAACAAATTACAACTACTGCATAAAATTCCACATGTGCAGTGTACTGGCTAAAAATAATGGTAATTACACGAGTCCTTCCCCAGCATCTTGCATGCTGACCCTGGGCCAGGCCCCTGGAGCTAGCATATTTGAACTAAAAATCCCCTTTAGAACTTTTCTTCACTGATCTCCCGCATCTTTCGAGTGACTGATGATGAGACTAATAGCCGTGTAGGCCGTGGTCATTCTGAAGCTGTGATAATATAACACAGCTAGGCTCCCACTGCCCAGGTTCAGCCCCAGCTGGCTTGACCTACAGCTCCAAAGCTTTGAAAATAGTTCCACACCTATCCCGCCAGGGCTTCTTAAGAATTTTTTCTTTCATAACAGGTGTAACTGAGGGACGCCCTGGTCCACACGATGCGCATGTGACTTCTTGCTCAACTCGGCCACCCCTGGCTCCTCACTGCAAACCAGTGCCTTAGTTTTTAGGCTTCCTTCCCTGAGTGCACACTGCCTCTCTCACCCTCCCCATGACACCTCCACAATGATGTGACGTGATTATCCCCATTGAAGCACTTGTGTCCCACTTTCTTTTAACAAATATTCTGCTACTTGCTTTGTAGTCTAGGTCTTCTTTTGTTATTCTGGGTGATAGAAACAGGGTCAGCACCATGGGCCTGTGCCATCCTTCGGAAGGATGTAACACTGTGGTAGAATGTCATCTGGGAACTACTAATAATTTAGGTAATGTTTTGACCTTGTTCTGAAGGGGTTATTTACATATTCTTCGACCCTATCCCACCTCAGAAGGTGAACTCAGGCTCATACCCCCCTCCCACCCCCACACACAAAGACAATTTTGTGCTAGGCCCATAGTAGGTGTTTGATGCATGTTCAGTTTTAGGGGAATGGTATATTATTTTTTAAGTTTTTTTCTTTTTTTTTCCCAAGATTTATTTATTTATGCATACAAGAGCTGGGGTGTAGGCCAGAGGTGTGCGGGGATGAGAGGATTCACCAGAGACAGAGTGGGGAGCAGAACATGCGGATTCACTGAAATACACTGCTGAGGAGGCAACACAGGAGAGGTCTGCTGTGCCATGTGGGTCAGCAAACTGGCCAGGTATCGAACTCGTGCTGCAGTGGCTGCCAATCATTTCATAGTGCTGAGACTTTATCCCCGCGCCACCAACGAGGTCCCTAAGGGAGTGTCTCTAACATGGTGGCCAACAGTCCAGACTCTGAAGCCAAATGCTTAGGTTCCAACTCAGATGCCATCACTCGCTACCTCCATGGCCTTGGACAGGTCACGGGTTTGTGCCTTAGATTTTTCAACTAAGAATCCAAGGAGTGGGCCCAGTGGTGGGTCTTCTATAAAAGAGAACAATAATATTACCTATCTTATGAAGTTTTAGTGAGGATACACTGAGCTAACATATATAAAGTTCATACAATAGTTTTTAGAACATAGTAAATAAAGGCCCATATGAGCAGCTATTATCATAATTGTTGCTGCTGCTGCCACCGTTGTCATTACTTGGTGAGTTTTTTCTTTCTAACTGAATTTGATCTAGGTAAGGGAGAACAGCAGTGTTCAGAAATTGTGCTGAAGAAGTCAGACTTTTCAGCAGGATCCCAAGGTTTTGGTCATTGGCCTGGGAAAACCTGCATTTTTTTCTCAAGAGCAAATGAGCAGCATGAGGTCATCACCTCTGGAAGTTCCCACTGGCCTTAATTCAAGAAACTCAACCTCTATCTCAGGCAGCCCTCCAATATCAGGGAGCACCTCCCTGAGTGGGGAAATAATTGCGGATTGGCAGCTACAGCTCAGGGTTTGCAGCTGCCTCCTCTCCTGCCCTTCCTCTGACCAGCCCCTGTGGGGGATGCTTCACAGTTGGCCAGAGCCACTGCACTCCTCTCCAAACTGGTGGTTAGGAGGCTCCAGAGAGGGACACCCTGCTTTCCCCACACTGATTACTATGATCTCCAAGAAACGCAGAGCCGAAGCAGATGGCTTGGGGGCTGGTAAACCCACATGAGAGCTCTGTGATGAGTGGGGTCAGCAGGAATCACTGTAGCAAGGGGGCACTGCAAGCTCAGAGGTCACAGTCACCCTGGTTAGGGCCAGAACTGGGAACCCAGGCCAGTTTTGGTGGCCAGTCTGTGATAGGCCAAGTTCCAGTACCAAGAGCAAGGATTTCCTGTCTGGGAAGCAAGAATTCCCATTCCTGCCATGAAATCGCAAGGCTCCATACTGAGCCTGCTCCCCTCAGCACATTATTTATCCACACCTCTCCTGGATAAGGCTTGTTATGCTAACAAGCTGCACTGAGCCAGGCATGTGACTGTTTCACCATGTTGCTTTCCACTGGATGATGTCATCGGCTCTCTCCATTCCTCTTCATTTCTTCTTCACCCCCACATGCTCCCTCCCTGGCTTCCATGGTAGTTGCTTGATGACATCTCTCCTTGCCAATTAAGGCCATCCACTCAGCTTCCAATAATTTAGAGAAAGTGACCACAAAATCAATGCTTTATAATAAAAGGGGAGCACATTTACGAAGCCTAATTTACTCTAACAAGCTCATTTTTGTTTTAATGTTTTTAAATCTTAGTAATTCTATTAAATTGGAAGTCTCCGAGGAGAGTGTTGCAAGGATAATTACACACTACAGTTTGTTTTCCAGCCCCAACCTTACAGAGAAATTGGCAGTGGGTTTCACAATGCAGAGAAGCTTCTGGGACTTTCTAAAAAGGGAAGGTACAGCAACAGTGATACCAGAAATAATGGGATGCAAGAAGCTCGGCAAATGGGTGTTAGAGGCACTGGGTGCAGCAGAAAAACACATACATGGCGGCAGGTTGCCTTCACTCATTCATTCATTCATGCCACAAATATGCACTGGGCAGCGACTAAGGGACCAGCTCTGTACTGCCCCCGGGTAGACAATATACTGAGCCCATGCCCTCACAGCATCGCCAGTCCAGCTGGGAGGTAGTTAGTGGTTCTTACAGAGTATGAATGGAAAGGGCTAATAAGAGACTTTCTAGACCAATCTTCCCATGAAGTATGAGATTGCAGAAATCATAGTCAGCACTGAGACTTACACCAAGATATCATGACTTCTACTTTGAGGCCACTTTATCCCTTTTTATGTAACTCAAGGAAAAACAAAATGTTGCCTAAAATTTCTACACCACTGACCTGCCAAAGGGCATGAGCTCTGACTGCTGCTTTCCCCGGCTGAAGGGATATGCAGATTTTGATGGAATAAAAGCACGGAGCTATCTGCAGGGGTGGCTGATCAGGGGACTGCCCGTGAAAAACAGTGGATCTCACCAGCAGAGCTGGATCCTCACTCACCCAGCACGGAAGCACCAGGCTTCAGGCTCTAAGGTGTAAGGGAGGAAGAAGGCAAAAGGAAAACCCCGACGAGGAGATAAGGAAAAAGAGAGGAATTGAGAAAGGGCCTACATTTACAAAGCACGCATACCATGTGCTACTTTGCACATCCACAATGCATCCTCAGGACAATCCTGTGGGATAAGTTTTGCCATTTTTTAGCCCAAGAGGGCTACTACACACTTGCTACCTATTGACAACTGGGAAAGGTTCTTGTCTTATACCTATCGTCTAGTGCAGCACCACCCAAAAGAACTTTGTGCAATAATAGAAATGTTTCAAATTTGTGCTGTCCAATATGTTAGCCACTAATCAATCACATGTGACTATTGAGCCCCTGAAACGTGGCTAGGGTGAAAGAGGAACTGAATTTTAAATATTGGTTAACTTTAATTTAAGATAGTCACATTGTGGCGAATGACTAACATATTGAACAACACAGGTTCTAAAAGATTCTGTAAACACGGTAGCTCACACAGACCTATACTTACCCACTAAGCAAGTCCAGCATGTACTGGGAGAATTGAAGAATGCTGGCAAATGATAAATTTGTGTTCCACATAAAGACACAAATGTCAGAAGCAATTGGAATAACAGCTTCAGTTACATCCAGACATCATTAGTGGACTTAAGGATTCATTAAGTTTTAGAATCCCTTCACTGATGAGCAGGACGCACATGTCTGATATGCCTCGCTGTGTCACATGATTATTTTTTTTATTTGTGTCTTTTACATTACTGTGTATTCCCCGTAGGTTTCCCACCACCAGTTCACCTGTGAACCGTTACCACAGTCCCCTGTGCTCCCCTCTCCCCCGTTCTGAGCCCCAATCCTCCCCGCTCTCTCGCTGGTTGACACTCTTGTATTTGGTTCCCCTATATTCCTGTTATAAGTGAGACCATTCGATACTTTTCTTTTTCTTTTTGGCTTATTTCGCTGAGCATGATCCCTTCTAGTTCCATGCATGTTGCTGCGAATTGCATGTGTTTATCTTTTTTGAATGCTGAATAGCATTCCACTGTGTATATGTACCACATCTTCTTGATCCAGTCATCTATTTTTGGGCATCCGTGTCACATTATTTTAAGGGCAGAATGAACACTTGAAAATGTATGTTCTTGTTTAGAAGGCTAAGATGAAAAAACCCTCTCAGCCTAAAGGACCATGTCACAGTGAAATCCTGGGCACCTTAGAAATCATCTTTGGGCTCCTGTCACACCAAGCATTGCCTGTAGATGGGAATGACTACCGCACTTCTGCTTGTGTGTCACCCCACCACATGCAAATCTGCTCTAGAGCTTTTGTTTTATACTTCCCCTCTCTATCTTACTCCCCCCTCGAAATTATGTTAAGTTTCACAGTATTCCTAGGAAACACGTCATAAGGCAAATTTCAAAAGAGAATCTCTGAATGAAAAACTATTACAACCTAACTAAAAATAAGATTCTCATTTTTCCATTTTCACATTTTTGTTTTCATTCTATCACCAAAGGATCAGAATTTTCAGTTGATATTAACTATTTGAATTTTATAATTTTCATTGATTGAAATTTAAAATAAATGTATAATTATAAATATGTAATAAACATGTACATATATAAACAAGCATTTAAAATAATAAATATGATTGAAATATACAATAAATATGGCAGAGCATCTTCCTCCTAGAACCTTATTTAATTTTCAAGTCTAATCCGTTTCATTCCCAGAGAGCAAGGATGAATCTCTCCTACACTTTCTATATTCCAGGTAAATTGTCTTCTATGTGCTAGGCACTGTTCTAGAAGTTGTTTGAGAGGCCAACAGGCTTTATGAAATCACTATTACAGAAGAAGAAACTGAGGAACAGAGAGGTTAAGGAACACAATTAGTCAATAAATGTCAATCAGGTACCAAAAACACACACATCTAGCACTGTGCTAGGCGCCACAGGAGATACTATCCTCAAGAAATTTCCATTCAGGAAATTTCTAAGATTCTTATTATCATCTTAGATAAGATGATATCTTATCTTTGTAGGTTTATCATCCACAAGGACATAATACATTCCATAAAATTTCCTCTGGAAGACCAGGTGTGGTAAAACAAAACTGTTCTTAATACAAGAGTGAAAAGTCTCTCTTCTCTATGTCTTCTGATGCTTAAGAAATCTCTAGCTCAGAGCTTAGCCTGTACTCCCCAGAAGAGTATATCCCAAATTTATGTTTGAACATGAAATAACCTAATGCAGCACTTGACTGCAGATGCACAGCGCAGCTTATCGCTGTGATGCCCAGATCAGGGCCCTGCCTCTTGGAGCACACAAAGTGCTTTCCTGTGGGATGGATGAAATCCAGATCTCTGCCCATGTGGGTGTTGACAGAGCCTCATTTGCACATTACCACTTCTGCCCTGAGAAATAAATTACACCCAGGTGGATTCCTGCCCATTTTAGAAACCAGGAAATGTATAAAGATGATCCTTTTGCCAGATGACTCAGAAAGCTTTCTGAGGTTAAAGAAATAGGAACTGTAATTCCTATCATCTCAGTCCATTCCTTTCCCTTCTCTCCGACAGAGCACAATGGGATCCTATGCTTAGATGAGGTCACAACTAGGAAGCAATTATAGTAAAAGACAAAACCTAAACTGTGTCATTTTGTTATTATTTTTTTAAAATAAGACTCTATAAATAAACTTGGGATGGAGGAAAACCATGTGCAGAAAAAAAAAGCCAAAGGAACATGATTATGATGGAATCCATAGCTGATCTTCCATGGGTCATAGTGATTGTTCCACATAAGAAAAGTAACAATTAATCAATCACCCAAGGTCACTAACATCATTTTATCCAAAGACACAAAAAGGTTTCCTTTTACATGTAATCATCACTTGATCTCTAGACAAGAAAGTGAAGCACATGGGGAATAGCATCATCTACCTTTAGTAAAAATTCAGAGCCTTAACCTAGAATAAAGTGTGGCACTCTGGGAAAATGCTCTCTAAAAATTCCAGAAGTCAAACACAAAAGTGACAGCTATGTAGAGGCAGCAACACCTAATTCCCACTGTCTCGACTCTCAGTAGGCTCCCATTATGGAGGAAGCAGTGCCTGGTGTCGCTTAGGTCCAGGTAATCTGACTTCTTCCTACATTTAGGCTGGAAGACACAAGATGACAATAGAAGGGGTCCCTGGTTTTGATCCCAAGAGTAACTAACATCATATTATTTTTTTTAAAAAAGATGTATTTACTTATACATACAAGAACTGGGATGTAGGCCAGAGGTGTGGGGGGTGAGAGGATTCACCAGAGACAGAGTGGGGAGCAGAACAGGCAGATCTACTGACGTACACTGCTGAGGGGAGCAGCGGGCGAGGCAGGAGAGGTCTGCTGCTCCACATGGGAAGCTCACTGGCTGAGGATCGAACTCTTGCTGCAGTGGCTGCCAATAACGTCATAGTGCTGAGACTTAACCCCTTACACCACCGGGGAGGCCCATATTCCTTTTTTTTTCTTTTAAAATATTTATTTTATTTATTTATGCATACAAGAGCTGGGGTGTAGGCCAGAGGTGCGGGGAGGGGGGGGAGGTGAAAAGATTCACCAGAGACAGAGTGAGGAGCAGAACAGGTGAATCTACTGAGATACACTGCTGAGGGGAGCAGGAGGTGAGATAGGAGAGGTAAGCTCCCTGGCCAAAGTGGTGCTACAGTGGCTACTGATGGTTTCATAGTGCTGAGACTTAAACCCTTGTACCACCAGGGAGGCCCTAAACTCATATTCTAAACCAGGGGACACTACATCAAGAAAGTCCAGTAGCTAGCAGTGGGATTTGAGTCTCCCTGAGAGACCAGTGCAGACTTCAACCACGGGGACATGGAGCACATTCACTTGGTGAACTGGCATGAGTGATATCTTTGGGCATTAACTCTAACAGGAAGGGAAACAAAAGCAAAAATGAACAAATAGAAAGACATCAAACTAAAAAGCCTCTGTATAATGAAAGAAATGATCACTAAAACAAAAAGACACACTACTAAACGGGAGAAAATATCCCACATCATCATTCATTCAATAAGAGGCTTAATATTCAAGATCAACAAAGAACTCATACAACTCAACAAGAAAACAAATAACCCAATAAAAATGGGCAGAAGAGCTAACCAGATAATTTCTTCAAAGAAGACATAGAGGTAGCCAACAGACACATGAAAAAAATGCTCAGCTTCACATCATCAGTGAAATGCAAATCAAAAGCATGAGGAGATCCTACCTCACACTCATGAGAATAGCTTTTATCAAGGGAACCAGAAAAGACAAGTGTTGGCGAGGAAGTAGAGAAAAAGGAACACCTCCCACAGTGTTGGTAGGAAGGTAGACTAGTTTAGTTCTTATGGGAATCATTAAGATTTCCCAAAATATTAAAACAAGACCTACCATTTGATCCACCAGTTTCCCTAAATATCTATCCAAAAATCACAAAAACAATAATTTAAAGGTATATATGCACTAGTACATTCATTGCAGAATTATTTAAAAGAGCCAAGCATGGAAACAACCTAAGTGCTCAACTACAGATGAAAGGAAAAAGAGAATGTGGTGTGTATACACAATGGAATACTAAAGCTATTAAAAAAAAAAAGAATTCTTGCCATTTGTGACAACAGAGATGAAACTGGAGGGCTTTGTGCTAAATGAAACAAGGAAGAAGGAACAACACCAATACTGGGTGATTTCATTCATATACATAGTATAAAGAAGCAAAACAAAGGAACAGACAAAGGTGGGGGAGAGCCAGGGGGAGGGAGCCTAATGGTCTATAGTGAAGGGTTATGAATATTTTGGTGGGGACGTGGGGTGGTAACATTTGAAGAGATATGAACCTATGCCTGTAAGTCTTACACAGTGCTGTAAAACAAGGTTACCTCAAATGACGTTTTTTTAATTTCATTTTTTAAATAGAATTCCAGCAGTCTATAGAAATACGTAGTTTTACTAAACTGAGTCTAAATATATTTAGTCAGTCTGTTGATATTAGTATTGGAGTGGACTGGTGCATCCAAAGGGTCAAACTCCACCCTCTGACTCTGGACACTGCCCTAGCAGGAGGGGACTATGTCTGCAGAGTGCCTTGGTCTGAACTCTGCCCCTGACGCACTGTGCAAAGGGGCTGCTGGAAAGGGAGCGGAGCTTTGCGGCTACTTAGGGAGACTTTCACAGGGAGGCTTGCTCTATTTACCATGGAGCTGCTGCAGAGGGCAGTCACCCCACCACTGGCCAGGCGGTGGGCCTTTGCCCTCAACCCACAGAAGCTGCAGACCTCTGCCGCACCCTGCTGGCTCCTGTAACTGCAACTACACCTCACACCATCAATAACTGAACCTTTTTCCTCTCCCGCTACCTTGCGCGTTCTGTTTCTCCCTACACCCTGTTGGTTGAAATAGTTTTTTCCCTTTTTTTCTGCACCAGAGGCTCTTCTGTTTGCAATTGTGGCAGCAGTTAGACTGAGAACAAGTGAGAGGTTTGAGCCAATGACAGTTTTTAGACCCTTTGCCTGGTAATAGCATACCCTATTAACACATACCTTTCTATTTCTATAGTTGTGAGAGGGCTTCTCATCATAATCATCTGTATTCTATCAGCTAATGATATTGCTAATAACTGTGGAGGTTGAAAACTATCAGTCCCTGACAGTTACATATAAACATAGCAAATGGCTATGTACTTATGCATTTTGCCATTCTTCAAGAAACAGGTCCATTCATTGGGTGATTTCTCTTGGTGTTCGCCATGTTGTTGGTTTTGTTTTGTTTCATTTTGGAGTGCTTTACCAAAACATCATGTGAGGTCCCATTTTAAGTAATTATGAAAATTTGCTTATATCCAAATAGAAAGGCCTTGAAGATTTTCTGCCCATCTGGCATTATTAGCATTTCTATTCCCCTACATGATCATTTAGGTTACATCCTAGTCTCATTCACACTTATAATGAAATAAAACAGTATGAGGATGTTATTATAAATGAGCAGTGGAATGAGTGTTGGGGAAGTTGGCTCTCCCCACAGACTCTAGGGGTTCAGGAGGGATGGAAAAGTAGGTGAAAGAATATAGACCTGACAAGTGGATGAATTTCCTGAAAAATGAATGCTTCACATACACAATTGAGCTTGGATTTTAATAAAAACTTTGTTCAATTTTTCTTTCTCCTTCTGTGGAATGAGAGGGATGAGCCGTGGTTCAGCTCGCACATCCTATAATTACAATTTTGTAAATATTTTTTCACCTCCCCCTTCTCTCTCTATTGACATAGTCTGTTTTCTATTCCAACTTCTCCATCTTCTTCCTTATCTTCCAATGACATATACCCTGGTGAACTGATCCTTTGAATACTAGACTCAAGATTACCTGATTTTTCCAGCATTAATCATGCTCTCAAATCTGTTCCTACATGTCTTCTAGAGTACATTTCATATTTTAAAACACTCATTGGATAATTCATATGGTCTATTAGACAAACAATTTCTTCTGTTCTTCTCTTGGAGAAGGAGGTATATCATCCAGTTGATTAAGGACTGAGTAGAAACCAAGTAGGTACTGAAAGAAATTGGATGGAATGAACAGTCTTTGTATACTAAGGATGACCCAAAAGAATTTAGGCTTATTTTCTTTCTTACTACCTTGTTTATCTTCTATCCTTGTGTCACTCTAACACTAAAAAGAGTGGGGTCTAGAAAGGAAGATTGAGAGAGAAAGATTGAGGAGGCTGCCGACTCTCACTGTTTTTCAGAATTTCCCTCTGCGTTAGACTGTCCCAATCTGTAGTTCTGAAATTCTAAAGTTTTCCTTCCTCCATGATGTTATCTACAGTAGAATGCCTTGTTTAACTGGAAATATTGTAAACAGAGACTGGAAGAGCAATTTAAAACAGTGAAATGTTGCCCCTGAAATTGCTTTTGTAATTATAATTTTTGCACTGGGAAAACATGGCCTTCTAATTTACATGCCCTCCTAGTGTGAAGGTCTGATACATACTGATCTGCAATGTAAATCATGAGGTACACTGCTAGATTTAAGAGAGCAGTTCTCTAATTCCACAGTCAAGCATACAGAGTTGTATTTTTCTTCTCTGAGCTGGTTTAAAAGCTATTTAAGAAAATAAGCATAGTCCTGAGAGGAAACACAAATGGAAAAGAGGGTTATAGGATACATTAAAATGAAGTTGTTCGAGCTGACTGTGTTTCTAAAAAAAAGGTAAATGCAATTCTGAAAGCTCTCTCTCTCTCTCTCTCTCTCTCTCTCTCTCTCTCTCTCTCCTCTCTCTCTCTCTCTCTCTCTCTCTCACACACACACACACACACACACACACACACACAGCCTCATACACATACACAAAACCTTTAGTCTTAAAATTATATAATCTGGATAACTTTCTCTGAATCAGATCTTTGACTCTTGAGTATCTTTCATAAACAACACTGTCAAAGATACCTCTCCATGGAGAGGAAGCATCATTTTCCTCATCCCCAATTACCTGCAGCCACCCTGGATCACAAGTCCCGGTATAACATGAAGCAGACTTCCTGAGTGGAGGAGTCACTGGGAACTAGGGATGGAGCTGAGCAACCAGGTATTCATATAGAACATGGAAGGTGAGCAGGGCTAGTGTTCCCTTCTGTAGCCAAACTTGCACGCTGGTATTTCTGGGAAGGAGACTTGTAGGAGACATGGAAGAGAAACTTGTAGAGACATTTGGAAGGGGTACTTGGAAGAGATACATGATTGAGACAAATAGGGAGCCTGTCCTAGGCAGAGACAATGGCAGTCATTATCTTGATTTGTACTTTCATTTTGATTTTTTAAGTCTCTCCTTGTCCTAGCTCTCTGGAACCTGCCTATCACCTTTCATGTGGTTCCTTGACAGAAGGTACCTTAGTCTGTGTCAAGGTTTTGGGTGTCAGTGGACCTGCTAAGGCCAGACCTGTTTGGCTGAGCATTTGCCCATGAAGATATGGGTAATTTGGGAGCTTGTACTGGGGAACAATTATTAGGAATATCTTTTCTTCTCTCTCTATGTAAACTAATTCTATTAACAAATCTTTCACAATAAGAGTATGCTTCTTTGCCTTTGTGTACACGGATTGCCTAAATCCCTTTCAGAGCATACACTCCTTAATAATTAGGGGTTCCTGGATACCCTTCAGTTATATGCTAATAACATCAGTTGCAAACAAGCCATAAAGTTTTTATTTATAGCTAGAAACAGAAGAAAACAACAGATACAGTAGGAAATTTTAGAGGAAGTAAATTACACTGGTCAACAGTGAGATCATAACTGACTTAAAAAGGCCCTTGGTGTGCTGAACATGAATATAACCTTGAAAAGTTTTTATTAGCTCTCGTTTTGAAGATATTTCATATAATTCATCTTACATGTTTCACTATGTAAATTTATCCAGTAGGACTGCAATAACATCTTCAATCAGCCTGGAATGATGTAATATTGCATCGTATTGCATAATACTATCATGCACACATCATCCAGAGTTGATTGCATCATTTTTTGATGCAGTGCAATACTACTGCCAGGCGGCTGCTGAAGTAAGCTGACAGCAGGGCACTATAGAAAGCCCTGTCGGAAAGGTTGAGCATTGAAAATATTTCAGACTTTGCAAGACAGTTTAAGCTACTGTCCCATAGAACTGTTATTATTTTATCCATTTAGGCATAATACAGAACAGTAATGCCTTGAAAGTGCGTTCATAGCGTGGACAATTTCTGCTCTGTTTGTGGGGAAGTGACATTTGCCAACCAGAAGAAAAGTATCACTTCCCAAGTGAAGAAGGCTGATCATCTTTACTTCGGATGCAAGGTTGGTGACCAAGACAAGCCTTGGGCCCCGTATAGATGCTGTGCTACATGTACAACACAGCTTTCACAGTGGCTAAATGGCAAAAGACCATCAATGCCGTTTGTAGTCCCCATGGTGTGGAGAGAGCCAAGCAACCACATAAAAGACTCTTAATACTGCTTGGTTCCTCCTCTTTCCAGCGGAATAACAAAGCAAAAGAAGTCGAGAATAGTCTACCCAAACATTCCATCTGCATTGAGATGACCGGTTCAACAACTTGCTGCAGGGTGATGCGAAACAAGCATGGAACGCTTTTCGCCTAGTGTCTACAAACTTTCTTGGGAATGTTAGGGCAGAAAACTACAAGCAACTAGTAGAAGACATGCTGATGCAGTATCTGAAACTTGGCTGCAACATGTCTCTAAAGATCCACTTCCTTCATTCTCATCTGAATTTCTTCCCTGAGAACTGTGGTATGGTTAGTGATGAACATGGCGAACATTTTCATCAAGATAGCGCATCAGTGGAACAAAGATACAAGGGAAAATGGTCCACTGCAATGCTGGCTGACTACTGCTGGACACTCCCCAGAGATGCTCCTGAACAGCTGTACAAGAGACAAGCGAAGAAATCTAAGAAGTAGTCTGTGACTTGATATTTTACAGGTATTAACTGTAGGCCTATTACTGCTGGCATGCATTTCGTGATGTAAACATCCATTTATTGCAGATTACAAAAAAACTAGAGCCAAAATTAGAATTTGACTGTCATATTTGTGTTGAGCACATACAAATTGATAGGAAATGACTAATTTTATTTCAGTGACATGATTTTTGTAAAAATTTGTTGACCAGGGTTATCAATCACCATCTATTATTTTCTTTTTAATTTAATGCTGTTTCCACACATTTGGATCTTAGTTTTCTGTTCTATATCTAACTAATAAGCAATTCAGGGATTTGGAAACCTTCATGTATCACTTGGGATCTGCAACTACATCCCCATACCCTTTTGCCCCACTTCCCTCTCCAGTCTTCTTAGTCTCTTATTCTTCTGCCCTGACTTGTACACAAGTAAGGTCTGTGAAGAAAATAAAGTCTGAGAACAAAGAACTTTGGTACACAAAGTTATCATTCAATGCCACAGATAGAACATTCTAAACCTTTGACATTTTAGGGGAGCAAAAATCTGCCAACCCAAAATGTATCTTTAGCAAAAGGATTATTTTCATAAGCAGGGCTCTGAAGGTCAGGTAGAGGTTTCTCTTTATGAGACAGATTTATATGTGTAAGGGAAAATCTGTCTCTGTTAGAGAATCCCCCTCAGTGTTTCTGCGAAGACCTAATCTCTAATTCTGCATATAAGAGAAGGCAGCACTAATTCTGCATATAATAATAATAATTGTATTTTCTGTGCTTTTCTTGGTAATTTTCAATAGATCTTTCCTTTTCTCCCCAAAAGCCCAAACCACCTTTGTATTAGCCACAGTTATTTAAGATGGTGTTTTAAGTCACTTGGGTGAGTTATTCAGCCTTACAGGCTTTCTCCTATGTATCCAGAAGGTACACATGCAATTATTAAACTTTTTTTTTTCTTTTATCGAACTGCCTGATGCTTGTTTGGTTATTTTCCAGTCTAGAATAAACCAAAGGGGCACAGGAAGATTTCCCCTGTGTCCAATGACATTTCTAATCACAAATTCAAATATTCCTTCCTAAATGTTCTAAATTGGTTTCAAATAATATGCAAAAAAAATTAAATATGAATTCATTGCAATAACTTCACAAATTCTTGAATGATTTTGTCTCTTAGGACTGGACACACATTTTAGGCAGCTTAAAACTGTTAAGCCAATTTTGTTTTTCTTTCTGCACTTATGCTGCCAGCAATAGAGACAAAATGTGAACTGAAAGGTCTTCGGCTGACCACACAAATATCCTCTATAAAGAATGGCAGGCAGCCACTTCTAACCATAACTGTCACATGCCTGTATCATTGCTGGCACCATCTCGCTGATTTACCATGACCCTTCCTTGCTGGAGGAGAGTCTTACTAAGTAAAACTTGTAGGAAAAAATACATACTCTGAGTCATAGCAAATTTTCCAAATAACAAGGAGCTCCTAATCTTAAATTTCAACCTCAAGAAATATCAAGGAGGAACTGGAATAGGGTGGTCAACTGAGCCATGAGAATCATTAGTTGTGATTTATAAAAAATTAACACAAAATGTAACACTAAAAACAAGGGGCAAATGTCAGCCAGTCAACTGGGTTGGGGGAAAACTCTTTTCTATTGTCTTCACATGAAGGACTAAGTGAATTGAGAATCCTTATCCTGGGAAGGAAAACCACAGGAAGCATTAGATATAGGGATAAAGAAATTTTCGTTGTCTTTGAACAATTGATACGCTACAATTAGAAAGAAGAAACAAGTTGATGCATGTGGTCCTAAGGAGAAGAGCCAGGAAATAACTGGTCCTCATGGCACAATATATCCTAAATTAGGACTATAATTCATATTCAGGAAGATTTGCAGGACACACTATTCACGACGGAATGAGACATCTTTGTAAAAGACAGGATAGATTTAAATGTCTCTAAGTGTTTTTAAGAAAAGCCTGAATGAGTACCAGGGAATTAATTAAATGAATTCCATAAACGAATCTAATGTATGATGGAGGGAGCACTGGGCCAGGAGTCAGGTGTTCTTGCTTTAACACTTAACAATTAAATTAGATTGAGAATATCAATGGCTCCAGTAGTAATTCAGTTTTCTTAGCTTCAAAATGAGAGCTTAGGATGTGTTTTTCTCTATGGGCCTTCCAGTTCTCAATATCCCATTATTATTTCTTTAATTTTTTTTTGAAGTTATTCACAAATTGATGAGGTGCTGAAGTATCTTGTGGACACAACTCAGATATACTTTTGGACGTATATTTTCCAAAATTTACTTTCATTTTTATAGAACACCTGTAAACATTTACCCTTATGCAGTGCAGTGAAAATAGCTTCTGTAACCAGAGAAGCCTGAAGTATTTTGGTCAACCTCTGTTTCCTGCAAAAGGTACAGCTAAATTTGTCCAAGAAGAAACTGTAAATAATGTGAAAGGGGAAAATGGGTTATGTTCAACTAGGATCAGAGCTTACTGGTTTTATTGACAATGCTTTCTGTTGTGTGTTGTTCAAAGTAAAATAGAGAACATGAAAAGGATGCAGGCTTTTTACTACACTCTTGCAAAAAGCAAGATATAGGTTCAGTGAAGCACAATAGTATTTTTTCCTGAAGACTGAGGAATCACTAGATCAGTCATTGGCAAAAGTTCTGCCACCTCTGTAAAATCTCAATTATTGCTCTTATGCCCACCCCTGGACTCTCACATTCATCTCACCATTTATACGTCCCCTAACCCCAACATACACATCTGCATCAAATAGAAAACATTTCATTGCAAGATACTATGATAAGATGGTATGGTTAATTTTATTTTTTTTTGCATTCAAATGATCTGTTTATTGTTCATGACACTTTTTTCACATTCATGTGACCTTCATCACACTATATTGTTGTAATCGTTCCATATTATTAGCTATTATTGTTAATTCCGTACTGTGCTTAATTTTTTTATTAATTTATTTTTTTTTACTAATGAAGTACCATTGTTTTACATCTCTGTTAATGTTTTGATAACATAGATGTGGTTAAAATTAAAGAGAATGTATTTGTAGTTCTATATATTCTATCCTGGATAAAGCAATAATTGGAATCACAAGAATTATGATTCTACCACTCACCTCTATGAAAGCCTTTAAAACCTTCAGTGGGGAAGGTGCACTTACTTATATCTCCTCCTATACCTAAGTCATCAATAGGCATAGCCTCAAAAAAGTTTATTGAAAAATCTACCAGCATACCAAAGACCGTGCAATGATACAATGATGTCAGACGTTATTTAGAAATTCAAAGAAAGAGAGAGAGAGAATATGTTGGTTATTAATGGAGATGATTTAAGAATCCCACAGAACAGGAGATATTTAAATTCTGGTTCTTAGTGAATCATAATTTTTCAAAAATCTTCAAACTATTTCCAATCACTACCTTAAGATATGCCTTTCATAACTGTTTGTATATTCCTTGTCTCTATGTTAGTGGCATCCCTCAAGAAAGAAAAGATTCTGCATGCAATTACCAGTCTCGACAACCTTACCCATATTTTACACAAATGGTACAAATTGTGGGCTGCATGATTGTCTTTAGGGAAAAGGACAGTTCATTCACTCTTCCTGAGAAATGTTTGCTTTCTACCATTTTTAGGCATTAGTTTCTTTAGCCTAGAAGCTGTGGTGGATTCAAATGAGATCAATATGTTGTCCAGACTCAAGCAATTTATCCTTAAGCTGGGAAGATCATGTGTAATAAAATATATCTATTTATTTATTTATGTATACAAGCTGGGGTATAGGCCAGAGGTGCGGGGTAATGAGAGGATTCACCAGAGACAGGGTAGGGAGGAGAACAGGCAGATCCACTGAAGTACACTGCTGAGGGGAGCAGTGGGAGAGGCAGGAGAGGTCTGCTGCACCATGTGGGAATCTCCGTGGCCGGGTATTGAACTCGTGCTGCCATGGCTCTGGATAGCTTCATAGTGCTGTGCTTAACCCGTTGCGCCACCAGGGAGACCCATGTGTAATAAAATTTAAAATAATGTAAAGGTTGCAAAAGAGGTATCAATTTAGGGATGGAGAGATCAATTCTTCTGGACAGAATCATAGTGCTCTTCATGGAAAAGGTAATATACGACCTGTGCGATACCTTCCCAATGGGAACAGCATATGGAAAGGCATGTGGTAGAAAGTGCTGAAAATGTGCCTCCTTGTTAGAGCGTAAGGTACAGGAAGAGAATGGAATAGTCATGTTCTACTGTTTATGTCAGAAAAAAGAATCTGATTTTGTTTGGTTGACTTTAGGAAACCCTTGAACTTGCTCATTGTATAGTTAAGGATGCCTACATGGGAAACAAGTCAAAGAAATCGAAAGCCTCAATTACTAAGACTGATCGCAGAACTCTTTAGGAAGTATCAGTGTAATTTGCCATCATAAAACTCAATATCTTTTGTGAGGCACTTTGGGTAACCTGAAAAGATTAATCATGAAGTTTTCTTTTTAACAGAATTTGGCAGAGAAAAAATACGCTTACCACACCCACATATACATACACATATATATGATGTAATTAATAAACTGTCCATAGAAAAACAAAAGCAGCAAATGAAGATCTAAATAGTAACTCTCACAATATATTTGTAGAAATTAATAAAACTCTGTATGGAGGATTAAAAACTAGAGATATTGATCCCTCAGTATTACCGACCATCTCAGGTTAAATCACTCATACTCGGATAGCTAGACTCGGAACCACAAAGTTGTTTCCAAAAAGGAAGCATCTTATTAGTAAGTAGGGCCACATCAGGAGGAGAGCAGAGTCAGAACTCAGAAAAAGTCCCCCCTCATGTGGCAAATGAAGGAAAATTATACAGGAAAGAAAGGAATGGGGGTCACAGGAGTAAAGAGTGTTTATCCTCAGGTCCAGGGGGCACTAGAGGGGGTTGATCATAAGACTGTTGATGCATTTCTGGAAGAGTGTCTAGGGAAATCGAGGGGTAACTAATCACAAGATTATTGATAATATTTCTGGAGCAGTTGCTCTCTTCTGTGTTATCAATTAAAATGACTCTCAGGTGTTCATTAGGCACTGATGTTATCAACATCCTTGGAAAGAAAAGAAAAATTTTAATAACCATAGATCTGAGTCCTATAGCAGGGGAGGAGGAGGGAGAGGGGTCAAAACAGGGGAGGGAAGAGGACAAGGGACGGTGGTGGTGGCTCACAGGGGCTATGGTGGTGGGAGAACCACAGGGACCACACCTGAGGGGAGAAATCAAATACTGTCCAAAAATTAACAGTGATTAAGAAAATTAACAAATTAATTTTAAAAATAGCCAACCTATCATCATGACCCTGAGAAATATAGTACAGTGGCTTCGAAGGCAAGAACTGTATTCCCTGTTCAAAACTGACAATTCCAATATTCAAGCAATATATACCCAATAACTATTTTGTGAAAACTTCATCAGCCCGGTTGCTTAGAGAGGTGAACACATTCTGCATGACACGATGTATAAGCAGGAAGTAATCTGAATGGATATTCCTGGGTCACTGGGTCTTTATAGCAGAATATTATATACAATATTTGAAATATATTTAATGTTCAGGAAGCTTTGCAGGACACATTTTTCAATCATACCCTTGAAAATATAATTTTAAAATGTCAATCATAACCCTTTTATCCCCATCTTTCTTTTTACCTCATGGACAAGAGATAACTGAAGGAATTTTACCTAACTCTCTTTGACATTAAATGTACAATTGAAGATAGAGTTAAGATGACTGAGACAAATGAGCCAGAACAGAAGTTTCTCTATCCTTAGAAAGTAAGTTCCTCACAGTCCTACTTGCTACCTGGTAAGCCTGAACTACAGTCAGTCTTTCCGATGGGACATTTCCTCTCTAAATCTGTCTCAGGACATGTTGGTAGAAATAACAGTGTTTATTCAAAACTGCTACACTCTTGAGCTTCTAAAGTAGAGTAGTAAAGATAAGACAGCTATTAAAGATAAAAAGGTTATTAGTTTTCAGATAAGCATCTTATCTTTAACACCTTTGCCTACTTCAATATTGAGGCTCTGTCAATTCAATGACAAACATTTTGATAACAGTCAATTATCAATCTACATGACATAAGTATAAAGAGAAAATGTTATTGTTTACTTTTATTAACTATTATTAATATTAGCCATGCTATAGTTTGATTCACATTAAGTTTTTTTCTAGTCAAGCATGACTCTTTAGTTTCACTGGGAAGTAGATTTCCAGCTTCCACCTTTATGTATGTCATACAGAGACACAAAGTCTAAAAGACATTTATTCCTTCATTCAGGGGACTGTCATTTATTTTCAGATCAACTGGATAATGGATTTTAAAATCCTGTTTTAATTTTATTCTTTTGGAACATGCCATTTCTTTTAGCCAAAGCTATATTTTTCACTTTATTTTGATGACAGTTAAACATAGTACTTTGATCTCTCAAGAAATCTTCCATGTCAGAGCTATAAAAGAATATACAAAAGGATCCAAATTTTTTAGTTGTTCACCAAAGAATTTTGAACTATCCTTACTTTTGTGTGAGACATTGAGCTTAGTCACGTTTAAAACGCTAGGAAGACTCAAATATAAATTTAGCTCTCAAGGAACACAACGATAGTAATTCATGTAACAGGCAATTGCACAAAAAAGTAGAAAGCAGTAAAGACAAACAAAAGGTAATATAGCTATGAGGTACAGTCGTGTATACTGGTTAAGAACAGGTCAATGAATTAAAAATTCTGATCTAAAACCATGCACCTGACTATAGATAATTCTTATGCCCTCTCTAAGGATTTCTTCCTTCACAAAATAGAAATAATAACATCTACATTGTATGGTTATTTGTGGATCAAGTGCAATAATATACATAAAACCTTTTTCATATTACAGAACAATAACTAATATTTATCATTATTATCATTATCATTATTGATCGAGTAGAAAAGAAAGCATCACAAATGAGACAAATGAGATGTAATATTTGAGCAATTTTATAAATGAGAATTAAATTAGGAACTTGATATGTGATAACAAAGGGCCATGAAAACTTTATTTATATGACCACACACAGAGACATACACACACACACACAGCCCACACATATTTCCCCAGGGATGTTGGAGAAATAAATGTTCTTTTATTTCACTGATTTCTGACATGAATAAACTGCTTCTAAGCTGACTTGACATCATTCTTCAGTGATAGATCCCACATAGTTAATTTGTTGTTGTGTTCTTGTGCACTACACCGTAATGGCATGAAATCTTTAAGGGTTATTTTATCTTTCATGGATGAGGAGTTTATCTCCATGGAATGATAACCAAGATCAAGCCAGTATTTTATTCTTGAATGTATTCAACAACATTAGCATTAAGACCAAATTTCAATTCACTCCAGGCAGTTACCAAAATCTGTTTCTGTATTAGGCCTTATCTTTAGATCCATATTTTTTCATAATGATCTCAATTCCACTTTCTTTTCTGCATCTTTTGTGGTAACAATGCCTGCCTAAATGCAGTTTAAATTCATTTGAATACCTTATTTATACTATAGCCCTATACGATATTTCCTATGAAAACAGAATTCACATTTTAAAAGAATCAGACAAATGCCCTTTGAGCAGCAAAACCACTGGTTAATATTTCCCTGCCTTTACATGCACAACATCTTTGGATGCTGACATGGTGAGGCTTGGTCAAGCTAATATCGCTTCTCTGGGTTTTCCCAAATGTGGCAACATGCCCTGTAAAGTCATGAAGGGTTAACAAATAAACAAAAGCATCTCTGCCTCATAGAGATGTTAGCCTCTACCAGCAAAATCCTAAATAACATTGTGTGATGAGAAAATCAAATCAAATCCACAAAAAAAAATGCCTCCTGTTTTCAGAAGAAGTTATCTCTCTACCTAGGATATTGCTCCTAAGGAATACAACTCCTTTCTGTGTTGGAAAAGTGGGCTTAGGTAAATGACTATGGGCTGAACCACTCCACGTTTGTATGTGGGGAGAAAAATGGAAAGGAATGGAGAACTTCGCCCAGAATCTTCTATGGAATGCTGAGGAGAATGGAACACGGCAGGGTCTGCCATTCCATGCTTTGGTCCTTTCTCCAGCTTCCAAATAGCCTTTTTCCCAAACTCTTGAAGAACAGCTCTGACCTACAGGAAAGGTGCAGCACTACCTGCTGGGCTAAGCAAGTCAGCTTCCTAAGTTTCTAATTCCTCTAGACCTGTGGTTCCCTCCACCACAAATGCTTGTTCTATTCTCTCTTGATTAATTTTGACTCTTCTTTCAAGACTCTCTCTACATATCATCTCCTATGAAAGGTTTGCCTTGAATCCTCCCATAGAATTAGTTATTGGCGGTATGATACATTTTTGGTGTGTGTGTACTCTTGAGTCAAGGAGGCCTGGCTTTGAATATTGCCTTAGTAAATATCTGCTAAATAATCTGGGACATAGTGTTTTTTTAAAATCATGAAAATTCTATTCTTTTATTTATAAGCTAGAATTGTTTCATAGACTATTTGCAGATATAATGAAATTATACATTGCTGTGAATTGGAAGTTTTTATCTCCCCAAATTTATATGTTGAAATACTAATCCCTGTTGTGACAGTGTATAGAAGTAGCTATTATTTAGAAGATAAAATCTTTGGGAGGTAATTAGGTCATGAGAGTGGATTTTTCATGGATGGGATCAGTACACTTACAGGAAGAGTGAATAGAAGTAGTAGTGACTGCTGCTATTTATAGTTCTTATGTAGATGGTGCTTTCCTAAGAGTTTCTATTAATTTAGCCATTATTAACTCATTAATTTTCACACCAACTCTATGACAAAGCACCAATGCATCTATTTTATAGTTGAGAAACACACGTCAGATAAATTTTCCAAGGTTGCACTGCTAGTGATGGACACAGGCTCTATTTAAATCCAGGCAACCTGGTTCTAGATCTCATGGTGTGTAATCAGTGTTTGTTAAATGAAGTAAAGGAAGAAAGAGGAAATAAGCAAATGGCAAATAAACAAACAAACACTTTTTTCAGTAGATACATAATTGCGTGTTCTGAGTATATTATGATGCAAAATAATGAAATGGAAATTATTCTGATTAGAAAGATTATTCACTACATTAAAAGAACCAGATTTTAATGAAAGACAAAAACTACCAAGCTACTAAAATTTGGCATGCATTTGCCCTTCCAGAAGAAGGAGCAGATTCTCACTAGGTTTATGGAAAAAAACATACAGATCAAATATTATGTATAGATAATTTTAAGTATCTCTAGTTAGTTACAGTTATCTAGTACCTGTACTACTAGATACTTAGCAGGTATTTGAAATAAGTACTGTAGTTTGAAACGACCACACATTCTGACCAATACTGTTCAGAATGGAATAGCTACTTTCTGTCAGAAGATTCTTTTTCATTTAATTTTTACATTGTCTGTGACTAGGTTTCCATTTGTTGGAAGAAACATCAACCATGTTGGGTTGAGTTTTAAATTAGATTTTAATTTTTGCCAGTTACTCTAAAGCTGTCCCTAACATTCCAAGATAAACTAGCTGTATGCTAAGAAATATGCTTTAGTGGAATCACAAAGTTATGACAGGATTGCAGGTTGTCATCCATTAAACAAACACCAGTTGTGCTAGAATTAGGTAGAACTCTGACAGTACTAACTTCCTTTTTAATGTTGTAAAGAAAAAAATACAAAAATTCACTTAAGACAGAAACCTGGCAGTATTCCTAGATGAGAAGATTGTACTTTTAAAATTCTTTTTATAAAAATAGAGAGGGATTAGCAAATCTTTTATTCAACTCTTACTATGTCACCATAGAATATCACTATAATTATTCTGCTTCTAAAATTGAATTGCCTTTATTTGATTTTTATTTAAAATCATATAACTCTCCTCTCATTATCTTGTGCTATCAAAGTAGTTGAACTTCCACTCACCTCAGCTACAACAAAGCTACAATCAGGAGGCAAAGTGACAGTCAAGAAAGAGGTTTTAGGGACTAAATTTAACCTCCTTGTTTTCCCATATGTGACCCAGAGACATTAAATGGCTTTCATAGACACATAGGACAAATGGGGGCAAAGATCGAGATGATGCTTGACCAGAACCTTCATCTTCTGACTCTATTCCACTGACTTCCAAACCCCATTTTGCCTTTGAAAGGAAAATCCAGAGCAACATGAAGATCTCATCTCCAAGAGTCTTTTTATTTTACTTATTAAGAGAGATGGTTATACCTGCCATCCAGAATTCATTGACATAATAATTCTGGCAACATTAGAATTGTTAAACTAAGCCTTTATCTTTCCTTTGAGAATTTAAGATTCTACCATAGGTAGCAACATGGTTTCCTGAGGATGGTGTACACAAAAAGACTTGGGTGATATATGAACCCAGCATTTTGTAATGGTCATATATTTAGCATTTTAAGAGCTGTATGAGTTACAACTGACATTATAAAATGTCCATATTTAAATGGTAGGATACACACATACACAACTATGAAACATCATCTCAATCAAGATAAAAGCATATATGCCCATCATCTCCAATAGTTTCATTGTCCCATTACTACCCTTTTCCAACTAGCCTATCTCTACTTAGCCACTGATTTTCACTTTCTGTCATTATAGATGAGTTACATGCCTTAGATTTTTTTGTTGAACATAATCATGCAATATGATTTTTTTTCTGGTTTGGCTTCTTTAACTCAGCACTGAGTCTCATCCATTCTGTTGAATGTATCAAAAGTAAATATTTTACTAATTGCAGAGTAGTACTCCATTGTATGGCTATACCGTGGTATATTTATCCATTTACTTATTAGTTTACATTTGGGTCATTTACAATGTTGGTCTATTACAAACAATGGTTTCATGAACATTCATAAGCAATTCTTAGTATGGACAGATGTTATCCTCTCTTAGATTAATATCTAGACATAGAATAGCTGTGTGTTTTATCTTTCAAGAAAGGTAGAAAATTGTTTTCTTAAGTGGTTATACCATTTTACGTTCCAACAGGAGAATATGGAAGTTTCAGTTGTCCAAATCCTTGTCAATTCTTGGCATTGTCAGTCGCCACAAAAGGCATATGGTGGTATCTTGTGATTTTAATTATATTCTCCAATAAGTAAATATGTTGAGCATCTTTTATGTGCTTATGTATCAACTTGTACATAACATTTAGCCAAATTTTAATTGGTTTGTCTTTATTATTAATTTGGAAAGTTCTTTGTAGTTCTGGATAGATGTTCTTTATCACATATATGTCTTATTTGTGTCTTATGTTTACTATAACAGTGTTGTTTGAAGAGAATTTTTTTCTTTTCACAAAATCCACTTGATCAATCATTTATTTTATGGATTTTGCTTTTATTTAAGAAATGTTTTTTTTTACGAAATTTTTTCTAACTCAACAGAATGAAACAGGACTTTATCTTACATTTTCTTCTTAATGATTTAACAGTTTTACATTTAAACCTGTGAACCAATAGCAAGTTAATTTTTGGTATGTGGTATAGTATTCATTTCATATGTATAATAAGATGTATGGATCAAAGCTCTTTTTTTAAATTTTCTGCATATGGCTATCCGTTTGTTCCTATGCCATTTGTAATACACTTTCTCTGTGGAATTGCATTTCACCCGTGTTAGAAATCTTGTCCAGTAATCAAAACAAACAGACACCCTACTAATTGGGAGAAAATCTTTGCACACAACTGATAAAGGACTGATAACTAAAATGTACAAGGAGCTCACACAACTCAACAAAAAAAAGTCAACAATCCAGTCAAAAAATGGGCAGAAGAGCTGAAAAGACACTTCTCCCAGGAAGAAAAGCAAATGGCCAACAGCCATATGAAAAAATGTTCAACATCACTTATAATCAGGGAAATACAAATCAAAACCACAATGAGATACCACCTCACGCCAGTGAGAATGGCGCACATCAAAAAAAAAAAAACAGGCAACAACAAATGCTGGTGAGGCTGTGGAGAAAAAGGAACTCTTCTACACTGCTGGTGGGAATGCAAACTGGTCCAATCACTGTGGAAAGCCATATGGCATTTCCTCAAATTAATAAACGTGGAACTACCATATGACCCAGCAATACCACTTCTGGGAACCTACCCAAAGGACAGAAAAACACTAATCCAAAAGGATACATGCACCTGTAAGTTTATTGCGGCACTATTTACAATAGCGAAGATATGGAAACAACCCAGATGCCCAAAAATAGATGACTGGATCAAGAAGATGTGGTACATATACACAATGGAATACTATTCAGCATTCAAAAAAGATAAACACATGCAATTTACAACAACATGGATGGAAATAGAAGGGATCATGCTCAGCAAAATAAGCCAAAAGGAAAAAGAAAAATATCGAATGGTCTCACTTATAACAGGAATATAGGGGAATCAAATACAAGAGCGACAATCAGCAAGAGAGGGGGGAGGATTGGGGCTCAGAACGGGGGAGAGGGGAGCACAGGGGACTGTGGTGATGGTTCACGGGTGAATTGGTGGTGGGAAACCTACGGGGAATATACAGTAATGTAAAAGACACAAATGAAAAAAATAATTAATAAAAAAAAAAGAAATCTTGTCCATAGTGAATGGTACTTCCATACTCACTTTTCTGTCCCATTGATCTATTTGCCTGTGTTACCACACTGTCTTGATTACTGTAATATATAAATCTTATAATCTTGTAGCATTAGATTTCCAAGTTTATCTTTTTCAAAGTCATTTTGGCATTTCAGTTTATTCACATTTCCATATGAATTTCAGAATTCACTTGTTAATTTCTTTTTAAAAGTCTGCAGGAATTTGATCATTACAGGGAAAATGACATCTTAATAATATTGGGTCTCCCAATCCATAAACATAGCATATAAATCAATTTATTTAGCTATTCATTAATTTCCCTTAGTGATATTTTTGTAGTTTTCAGTATATAGATAGGGCATCCCCTTTGAGATTTATTCCTAAGCACTTCACATTTTTGATACTAGTAAAATGGTTTTGACTTTTTATTTCAACTTCCAATTGTTTATTGATAAAATATATAAATAAAACTGCTTATTTATATTGACTATATAGCTTGTCATTTGCTAAAGTCAATTTTTAGTTTAGGTAGTTTTTTTTCATATTTAGATTCCACTAGATTTTCTATATATATATTCATGCTGTCTGTAAATAAAAGTCTTACTTCTTTTTTCCTACCTAGATTGGATTTTTTTTTCTTGCCATGCTTTGATGCATAGAATTTCCAGTACAGTATTGCACTGATAAGAATGTAACTGTATCCTTCAGGGGGACACACTATAGATGTTAGACTGCTCTGTGCAATTCTCTCTTCTAGGGACAGAGATTCTGAAAACTCTAGTCACCCTGACCTCCCAACTTGGCTTCATATTGTCATCTCACCCAATATATCATGCTCCTTCTTGGTTTCCCCTCCTATTCCCAGAGCTGGAAACTACCAAAGAGCAAACTTGGGCAATCATAGGCCTATTTGTTTTTATCCCATCTCTCAGAAATCACTTCCTTTCATTGTCTGACATATGGTATCTTGTAAACTGTTACTGTATATATTTTGTTTCAGGCAGAAGTGTAAATCCATCCCTTGACACTACAGCGTGGGCCAAAGTAGAAGTCCTTTTATATTTATTTTAATGTGCAATAAAATATAAGAGAGTTATACTAGTTGTAGAATAGTGATACAATTTACTTTTTAAATAATTTTAAGTTAAAAAAGTATTTTAAGAGCGTTATGTGTGTAATGTTACAGAAGAAAATGATATCTCAAAAGTCAAAGTATACCACTAAAATTGCAAAATCAGAGAGTTCTGCAAGAAGGAGTAAATTAAAAGTAGAAGTGAGTGAGGGTTTACATTGAGAAGAGATAAACTGAGTAGTAATTTGGGTTTATTTGGTATAGGGGCAAGTAGGCTGCATCCAGCAAAAGTTACTTTTTTGACCACTATAGTAAAAACACAGTAACTGTTGCTCCTAGGATAATTTAAGATTTAAAATCAGTTAAACCCTGTCTGGAATACTAAACTAAAGTAGGCACTCAAAATATATATTAGAAACAATTCAATAACCATTCATTAAAATTTCTTGCTTAAGGAGATAAGACTTTGAGATTTATTACATTGATAGACTAGAACTAATTCACTGAGAACGTCTTAATAGTTTCCTTAAAAACTATAGAAGAGGAAGATGCTATTGTTCATTACATTTTAGATGATAAAAAAGTAATGTAACTTTGCGTTCTAGGGCAAACAAGGAACAATTTCATCAAATTTAACAGCCTAGAGTTGGAGCAGCTCAAAAATGTTCAGGCACTGGGTGAACTTTCAGTTCAGGTGGGAGAAGGATGGTGAAGGACACAAACATAAGCATTAAGGATACCCTAATGTTTCCCAGCTGCCACAGGAAATCTCACGAGCTTGAAAGCAGTGGTCTGGGACAATAAATTTGGCTTTGTGTATCTACTTCTGGAACAACAAGTGACTCATTCAAATTGTGCATAAGAATCACACTACAGAGTGATTCTTTAAATTCCACTAAGCTGTTTGATAATAAAAGTAAATAATTATTTATGACTTTTACATTTAAGAAAACACTTGATCGTATCTACCTTCACTACAATACTCCAAAAAATCTGGAGAGAGAAATTTATAACATCCCTATATTATAGAAAAGAAGATTCTGGGAGATTGTGACCTACCCAAAACCATATATTTGCTAAGTTGAAATAATTGCATATAAAAGCACAGACCGTTTTCTCCTCAACTAGTACTAGTTATAACACACAGCACTCTATTTTGAGACTCATTTAAGATTCCATTTATGATCTTTTGGTAGGGTTAAAAGTAACCTGAATCTTCTGGTAGGATTAAGAGATCTCTAAATCTCCTAAAATGAGTTGGTATTTATGTTTTTTAATGAGTAAAAGGAAGGTCCAAAGAAAGATTTCAAAATGGGTTAAAAGGCTCTACCCAATCTAGATAGATTTTGAAATGATCATTTAAGTGGACCTATAACTCTTGGCTCTCGACACTTCTATTGGTTTCCCCGTATCAAAGACATAATGGGATGTTGGAAAATATATCAATAAGCGCCAGGAACCTACAGGAGGACAGAGTGGTGTTTCAACTTCTGTTTGAGTCAGTGCCTTCCTACTGCTCGTTCTCTTTTCCTTGGGACAGTTTATTTTAAGCCTAGGGCTATGGCACAAACAACATGATTTAACTCCATAGCCTCACATCCAAATAATGTTTCTACCAGCCAACCAAAATCAACTCTAGGTATTCAGCTGATGCTTTCCAGATCTGACCTCTGAAAAAAGCAACTATTATCTAGGAAAAAAAAAAAAGATTTTTTAACTACAAACATAAAGTCCTAGAGACATAGTATTTTCTCCTGGTAGTTGAGTTTGCCACTTTCTTAAAACGGGAAGCAGTAAGTAGATAACAACACAGGACTAACTGGAAAGGGTAGAGGATGATCTGTTCCCAAGTTGCAGTGAACTCATTCCCACTGTGCATTCTCACAAGCAAATTTCTCTTTATTTTTTTTTTTCAAATTAGCACATGGGCAGGTTGCTTTGCCTAGATCACAGATAAAATTGGTTCTGAAGAACAGTTTTACTCGACTCATTGTCATCTTCTCTAACATCTTCCCCTCTCCTTAATTTCCAGGCAATTTCTTCTCCAACAATGTCCTATCACCCATCAGCTAGCTCCCACCCGCTCTGGATCTCACATCCTTCTACTATCTCTTCTGCCTACTCTACACTCTCCCCACATCCCTGCTCTTCTTCTAAACAACCAAGGATGGTTCTGCATCTGGATTTTTATACCTATTGTCCACTCTGACTAGAATGTCTTTCCCCCGGATAGTCACATGGCTTGCTTATTCACTTTATTTATGTCTTTGTTCAAATATTCACCTTATAAACAATCATGACCTTCTTACTCTTAGCACTCTCGCCCTTAGCCTGCTTCATTTTTCTTTACAACACTTAGCTATAAAGAAGCTGTAATATACATTAGTTGCTTACTTGTCTATTTTCTACCTACCCCTACCCCCCAATCACCACATAGCTTCCACGACAAGTGTGTTGTCCATTTAATTTTCTGGTGATCTTCAGCACCTAGGAGTAATATCTGGAAAAAAGTAAGTACTCAGTAAATATTTGCCAAGTGAATGAATGGCATCTGCCATCAAATTAACTTCTAACTTTCTATTCCATGTCATGACACTTGCCATTAATTTTAGCAGTACTTCCCTGTCCAGCGCTAATGAGACTATCGCCATCCAGACCTTGAGTAAGTCATGACCAAGTGGACAGTGAGGTGTTGTCTGCAGCCTTTTGAGTTGAATTAGTGGCCTAAGCTATGTATCAATAAAAGGAAAAGGCTTTAGATGCCTTAGCTTTCACTTTTGCTTTATAAATTCTTTAACATTTTCACCAAATTTTAGGTTTTCATCTGTCTTGCGTTATCACGTGTATCTCATGACAAAGTAGACTCTCATAAACAAAATGTACCCATTAAGTGTTACTTTTTTTAACCAGGGCTTAATCTATCCCAGGTAAACACTGCAGAGTGGAGTGGCGCACATTTTAAAGTCATGAACATTTAGAGTTACAAAGAACAAGCCAAAGTTGCCAAGCCTTGTCTCCATCTCACTTAAGAATTCCTTCAAATAAGCAATAACATGTAATTACCACAAAAGTGACACCTTCCCTGTATAGAATCCCTATCTTACTATTATATAATTATCTTAGATTACAATGAGTGTTTGTTTGAGTTTGTTGAACTATGACTCACTGGCTCCTTCCAGCAATTCAACTAAATGATCAACAGTCACTGGAGTGGCAGCGCTGTGTAAGTGACGGGTTACTTGTGCACACGGTTGAATGATGCCTGTGTTTGGGGTATTGTACTGTGCATGAATGCAGATCTGCTCCATGTGTCAGGACCCACCCCACAGAGGGTCTTAACCTATTATCCAAGAAGCATGATTATCTGTTGGGACCCCTCGGAGGGTCTACCCTTCAAGACTGAGGCTTTTAGTATTGCAAACATGCATGTCTCTCATCCACAGCTCTCTGCAACAATAAATGACCACACAGCCATGGCTACCTTCCAGAGGGAGAGCTCTGTTCTTGATTTAAAGCTTAAGTGGACTTAGAAAATCATCTTGAGTTACACCCCAATGGGGAAAAATAAAACATGCGTTGAACGGTCAAAGAAAAACTGCCATCTTCCCGTTTTTGTGCCACCGAGGGCACATTCCCAAGTTCCTTCTGGTTATGTTTAACCAGACCAGAAATGTCAACAACAGACAATTAGAGGAAAACCTTGAGCTTAAAAATAAGCAGTCAGGGCCAGGACCCATTTCCTTCATGGACTCCCTGGTCAGGCTCACCGTTTCGACAGCTGCCTTTGCAGTGGTGCCCTTCTCGGGCTAGCACGCCAAGGCTGGAGTGGGAACCTGAGCATTTCTTCAATCTTACAGGCAGTTTTGGATCTCCATTCAAGGTCTCTTAAATAGACACAGACCAATTAAAGTCCAGTTACTATGCAGACAAGGGGGCAATGTTTGTTGGCACTGTGGTGCTGTAGTGCTTTTAGTTAAGGAAAAGTAGAATTACCAAAGATGTCTTTTAATGGTGCACTGATGCCATTTATAGTCATTCTTCATATAAGTAAGCTAATTAGAAAAAGACCCTCATTTCAGGACTAGTTATTCAAAGCAGCAGTACATTGGAAGAATGATGATAAAGAGGAGAGAGGTGACATTCCTGCCAAAGTTGTTAGTTTTAGCAGAAAAGAGGACTATTTACTAAGTCCTCATTCCAAGACTCTCACTCAGCTGTCATTACATCAGGCTGCTACTGGTGCAATATGAGAACTGGAAACGAATTAAGAAAACACAGGTTATTGTTGTTAGTATGTTGTTTCATCTCAGTCTTTCTTAATTTTTAAATAAAAATATAGAACATATTTTATTCTGTATAAAATATAGAATTTCTAAATATAAATTCTATATACCATTATAGAATATTTTTACAATATACAAAATACAAAGGGTAATAAAAGTAACCCACAATTACACCATCCAAAGATACTGTTATTTATATAACAAAAAATACTTTGTTGCATTGCCTTACATAATCCTGTCCCCCCATTCACAAGTCTATACATATTTCCGTGCACTATATTTCCCCAAAACTAGGTATTATACTACGTATTCAGCTTTGTATCTTATTTTTTCCCAAGTAAACATTTTCCCATATGATTAAGATGAAAATATCATTTAATAATTACAAAACATTCTTACCTGTGACTTTCCATTTACTTAAGTATTTGAAATTTAACCAGTTACCATTTCCACTGGTATAAATAATGGTGAAATGAATATCCTTCTGTAAATATGTTGTCACACATACAAGATTATTTTCTTCTACCCTCTGCTTTTAAAGCACAGAAAAAAATATATTATTACTTATTAGGTCAATGCTATTGAGTGTTAACTCAGGAAATTTAAGAGAAATAATAATAATGTGACCAAGTGGTAGAATGTTCCAAGAGACACCCAAATTTTTCTAAAGTGACCTTTTCTCACTATGGTCTGGGACATGGGTAGAATGCATTATGAAATTACAGACAAACAATTTGACAGTGAGGATGGGTTAGGATTAGAAATGAAACTCATGAATTGAACAATTCTGGTTATAATGCTCTCTCCAAACTATGGTCTGAAACAGGACAACATAAACCAGCCTGTGTACATGCAGGAGGAGACACAATTCTAAGCAGAACATGCCATTCTTTGATATCCACAGCTAAGCATACATTCCCAATACACATAACCCTTGCATGTGTCCACATCCTATGTCCTCTACTCAAAGATTTCTTTCTCTCGTCTATCTGGAATTTTACAATGGGCCCATCAAAATCACAGCTTAAAAGGCATTTCCACTAAGAAAGCTTTCCTGATGTTTCCAGAAAACTGTGGCTACATCAGAGATTCCATAACATTTTGTATCAAGAAAGCATTATTGTGTGTGTGTGTGCAGGTTACTCGCAAACAACACTTCATGAAGACAGACTGTCTTATATATCCTTATAGGTTCACAGATTCTGCTATATAGTAGGGCCTTGATAAATGCTGGCTGAATTAATGAGAAGCAGAAGGGATTGGTAGTACCAGGACCACAGCCCACTCATCCCTATAAAGCCCCAACAAGTCACTCAGTCAGGCTTAGAGCAAGGAAAACATGGAAGCAGAGATCATAATCTTAGTGTGAGCTCCATGCTAGTCTCATCAGTTATTAGCATTTCTGGTCACTATCACCATGATAACCCAAATTTTAAGGTTTCTGACATAGTTAATGATCCCTTTTATGGAATAATACCCTTCCCGAATGCCTTACATCAGAAAGGAAAACAATGGGTGCTTGGTTACCGGTGGATAGTAGGCCACCTACATCACACATATGTGCACGGGCGTGCACATGCACACACACACACACACACACACACACACACACACACACAGAGAGATACCTCCCATCTAATTCCATGCAAACACACAATGCAAAGTCCCAGGCAAGGTCAAATGAAAAAATGACAACAAAAAAGCCCAATGAAAAAATATAAAGAAATTGTCAGTGATTTGTGTGTAATCGATGAGCCCTAGAGGAGCGGGGACAGATATATGGTCAGCCAAAGGGCACCAGTCAATTATTGTAAATAGAGGCAGCATAGGGTGAGCAGTTTAGCTTAACCTGTCACTTTACTAAGTACCAGGAAGCAGCTGGTACCAGGAAGCAGCTGGGGGTCACAATGCGACGGCAGCAGAAAGTATGACTCTGAAGCAGTGTTTCTCAAACCTTAGTGTACAGGAGGGACACCTTAGGATGATGTTAGCAATGCAAATAGTGCCTACCCTAAGTAACTTTGGTTCTTTAAGTCTGTGGTGAAGGCCAAGAAACTGCATTTTTAGCAAGCACCCAGGTGAATTCTGAGTTATGTGTAAGGGCCATTATTAAAGGGAACACTATTATAAAGGGAATAAAAAGGGATACAGAAAAAGGGTAGCAGCAGTGAGCTAAATCACTTAAAGTCACCCAAACAACACATGCTTTGGTATATAATAATCATTAGAGTGAATCATAAAAGTTTGTTCTATTTCAAAATAAATATTCTCGCATTAACACACTTCATTGGCTTGAGATAATGAGGCCAAAACTTTATTACCTCATTTATTATATATTACCCAATAGCATAATTATGTCTTCTGTGTGGGTAAACAAGGATTTTAGGAGACAAAGTCCTATCTTTAGTGTTTTGGAAAACCTTTCGTGAGTATTGTGATATACTCTTTCGCTTAGGAACTAACAGCAGCTTGATATCAAACAAGAGTCTACGTATTTTTGCTAGCTATATAATTATACTGAGAAAAATTGTTTCCTGCCTTCTTCCATCTACAGAATCAAGATTGAAGACTGGCTTTGTCCTTGTGCTTGAATGATAGTATTTAAATGATCTGTTTTGCCACTTCCCTCATATTGATAAGTTAAGTCCTCTACTCTAGGGGAACATATACTTAAAAGATGGACACCTGGATTCAAACACTGGTTTTGTTATTTACTTGCAATATGTCCATGAACTAATTAGTTAGCCTTAGTTCCCATGTTTTTAAAGTAGAGATAATGACAACAAACATAGTGGGTATAATTTCATAAAACTAAGTGAAGAAAGGATTAAAAGTATACTGACTATAGTATTTACTGAGTGCTTAATAAGTATTACTTCGCTCCCTTTCTCTGGCTCTCAGAAAAGGTCTTAGTTGGCTTGCAAAGCCTGCCTGAGCATAAAGACATTGAGAATTCTGCACTCCTTCCTTGACAGACAAAAGCACAAAGTTCAGTATTTCCTGGTCCAACATATCATGCCTCCCCTTTCCTCAGGGAGGAAAGGATTTCTCAAGGTTAACAATGTCATTTATTGGTGCTTGCATCCTATCTAATATTTACCTAGTATTTACATTTTCTGCTTCTAAGATACAAGTCAAAGGAAAAAGAAAACAACTATTATTTGAGTGGGGTTTGTATACAAAGGTAGACTCTGTGCTAACATACATTTGAAAAATCTTTAAAATGTTTAAACAGAAACAAAAAGCAATTTTGACACAATCTACAATTCAAACAGTATGCGTGTATTTATAAAAATGATTAATGGAGTATCATGGTCTTTCATTCATGGATTTAAAAAAAAAAGTTAGAAATTATGGAGGCAGGGCTATTAACAGAATATGAATAATTACAATTTATATCATGTTTATCTTGTACTTGATATCAGGCTGATCTGTTTACATTTATTATCTGATTGAGTCTTATAGTAATGTTATGAATTAGATATGCTTATCAATATGTCACAGGTGAGGACATTTCAGAAAAGGAGGTAAACTATCTTACCTAAGATTATTAGGTGGGGATCCAGGACTCAAACCCAGTATCAAAGGATAGCAAGGCACATATGCAGTATCTATACAGCATCTGCCTTGCAAAGGCTAAAGCATCCCTGAGATAATCACTATCTGATCCCCCAAGGGGCACTTCTCAGGAGAGAGACAACCTCACACTGGGTGGACTCTCCTGGAATGAACTGACATAGAACTGTGGCTCCTGGAGCTTGTCTCTTAGAAGTGAGGCTTCCGGATGGCCGGGGCATAGGCCAGGAAATCTAGGATATGTGTCTGGAATTTTCCAGAGAGGTGTCAGTGGCCTACTCACAACAACTATGTGAATAACCATACTTCTGTGGCTTTGGGGAGGGTCGGGGGAGGGGGCAAAGAGAATTAACCTGGCATGGGGAAAATCTCATTCTCCCCTGAAAAATGACAGATCCTGATTATTAAAACACACACACACTTTTAAGGAAGTCACTGATTTTCCTTCAGCGATCAGTGCCTAACAACCAACATGTTACAAATCTGATTCCCACATTCTGAGCTTCAGTTGGCACTTTCAAAATTCCCTGTCAGATCTATTTTCAATGTGCGCATGGCAACATTGCTTGTAAACAAGTCAGTCCTCACTAACAAAAATGTAAATGTAACCCAGGCTGCAAACTAGCTGAAGACAGTAAGCACATATTGAGAATGGGGATGAGAAAGATATACTTCCCATTTGACCTGTTTGCAATTCACACACCAAATGAATGCATTAGAAAAGCAACACCTTTTGAACAAGAATATGCATAGAATTGCTTTTAACAGGCCAACCCAGATGGGATGAAATGAGCTCTTTTTCTTTCTGATTGAGAGTAGTACGACTGCTGCACTGGTTAATAGCAAAACCATTATAAGCAAAATGAAGTAACATTTATTATATCATTTCTATAACTCCTTACAATTGCTCTGATTTGATATTTTAAGCATGATTGTGAGAGAATTTAGTTCCTGTTATTTTCATGCCCAGCAGTAAAGAAATTAATGAAAATTGCATTAGAGAATCTATTTCTATAATGTGTTTCTCACGTGGGTGCTCTCTTCTTAAGGCAGTACGAGTCACAGAGGTTTCCACTGGGAAGAGTGGACAGTAGCTTTGGTTTGAACCCTTAACGTTCAAAGTAGTTTAATAGCAGCTACTTTTCTGGAAAACCATCTGAATTTCCTACAAATCCAAATCCAATTACCTGTGCAGGTTCTTAATAACTAGTTACACGGGTAGTTTTGTGGTTTTTTTCCCCTAGTATCAAGGTAATTGCTTGAAGCAGCAAATTCATGTCTCTTGTAAGAAAAGTGTAGATTTATTTTATGATGATAGAAGAAATTCTAAAGATAAAATAACAATCACAAACTAAATATCAAGTCCTTTCATTAACGACTTCGCAAATCCAGCTCAGAGGAGGAGAAAGGAATGGTGAATCACAACACTGAACTTTAAGACACAACCACCCCAGAATAGGTCAGGGACAATAAGAAATGGACTGGTAGCCAAGGGAGCAGCATGAGTGCAGCTTAACTAGGCAGGAGAGTTCAGGTTGTTTTCACCTTTGGAGAAGGGGCCCTGGTAGGTATTGCATTTTAAAGGGTAGACGTTCTGTCACAGTTCATTAGAGTATGTGAAAGGAAATAATGCGAACAGAACATGGATCTAAAAACCTGCACTCTGTACTCTTCTATTTCCAAAGAGCATGTAATAGTTAAGGACATGGATAATTGACTGCTGTCTATTCCAGATAAAAACAATGAGTTAAATTGGTTGGGGAAGTGTTACAAGGTTGAGTTTAAAGTTTCTGCTATGAATGAAAGGATTATGATGATAGAAGTTAAAGAATAATATTTTTTTGGCAGAATTATGTAGATAAGGTGAGCAAAGCAACACAGGGACTTAAACAAGTAATGGGCCCTACACACAAGAAAAAATATTCAAACTCACTAGAAAACAGAAACAAAATAAAATAATAGGGTACTAATTTTTTTCCTAGCAAAAAGATTAAATAGAGTGATGATACCAGTATTTCAAGAAGGTGTGGCATATCTGATCCAGTCATATGTTGCCTGCAAGGAAGTAAATTTATTCTACTTTTCCAGTGCAATTTTATAAACTTATATTGAAAAGGACATATCCTTTAACTCAACAGTTCCACAAAGAAATGTTCATCAAAAGATTGTAATAGCAGGCCTCCCTGGTGTCGCAGCGGTTAAGCGCTGCGCTGTGGAACTGTTGGCAGCAACTACGACACGAGTTCGATGCCCAACCAGTGAGATTCCCACATGGTGCGGCACACCTCTCCTGCCTCGCCCGCTCCTCCCCTCAGCAGTGTATTTCCGTCGATCTGCCTGTTTTGCTCCCCACTCTGTCTCTGGTGAACCCTCTCGGCGCCCCATGCCTCTGGCCTGTACCCCAGCCTGTATGCATACACAAATAAATCTTTAAAAAAAAATCGTAATAGCAAAAACACTAGAGTCAGAAATCAATGAGAGATTTTAAACTAATGAACCTAATTACAGAGGAGTAACAACCTTTTAAAATGATGTTGAACTATATTCACTAATATAGAAGCACGCTCACAATTTATTTCTAAGTCAAAAGAACAATACACCTATAAACACACACACACACACACACACACACACATTGGTATATATGTATAGTGAGAAAGTGTATGTAAAGGTGATATAAATATAAATAACATGTATTTAAACATACCAATATGTAGGTAAACACATATCTATCTGGCTAGCTAGCTATCTAATATACTAGTTGTCTTCCCTAGGTTTGCCTAAGAGAATCATTAGCAATTGTTAAATAAATAAATCCCTGCTGTTATCCAGTTTAGAATTTATAGTAATATTTTCCATATGGCTAGCAGCTGATTATAAGTATTGAAGTAAGAAGTTTAGAAAATCTAATCCTTTGTCTTTATATTTGGTTTTTCTATTTGAAACCACTATATCTTCCCACTATTACTTCTTAATACATATGTCTCAAAATAAACACAGGTTGAGTCATGTTTAGTGAAGTGTAAAAGGCGAGAACAAGCTAAACTTATTTATATATATATATATGTTAATATTTATGGAAAATATTAAGCATCTAGGCACAACAAAATGTTAAGACAATTACCTCTTGATTGTGAAAATTTGTATAAACTTGTGTTATATATTTCTGTATCGATTGCTTTTGAGGTTTAAATTTTCTTTCTTTTTGAGTTCTTCTATGTACTTTATATAGAAGAAACGAAAACCAGGATAGATACCCCAAGCAAAACACCTGTATCATTAGACGTGTGCTTTTTTCTGAGCTGCCATAGTGCCAAGTAATCCCTGATCTAATATTCTAATGGGAATCCTTGTGAGATTTTTTGTTGTTTTTGTTTGCTTTTTATCACTTGTAGATTTTTTTTATATAACACACTTTTTTTTTGGTCACGTTTTTCTTTCCTCATATTATTTATTTCTTTCATCAATAATATTTGCTGACACATAAAGAAGTTTTATATTTCAGATCCTAAAATGTAAGGTGAGTTTAGGGAACTCTTCTTTTCCATTCTTTCCTTTTGCTTTTTACTTTCCCATTTATTTTTAAATTGACTACCACATTCCAATTGGTATTTGAAGAATCACACTTCATCCATAGTAAGAAAAAATAATCACTGGTGAATTCTAATGATCTCTGAAATTTAGTTGATGGTACTTACCAATGTCTATCTCCTAGTTTTTTTTTTTAAACAATTTATTTATTTATGCATACAAGAGCTGGGGTGTAGAACAGAGGCGCAGCGGGGGGAGGGGGTGGTGTGTGAGAGGATTCACCAGAGACAGAGTGGGGAGCAGAACAGCAGATTGACCGAAATATACTGCTGAGGGGAGCAGTAGGTGAGACAAGAGAGGTCTGCTGTGCCATGGGGGAAGCTCCCTGGCTGGGGATTGAACTCGTGCTGCAGTGGCTGCGGATAGCTTCATAGTGCTGAGACTTACCCCCTTGCACCACCAGGGAGACCCCGATCTCTTAGTTTTAGGGAAAGCTTAGTTAGGGTATAGTTAATGAATTCTCTATACTATTTTTGCAACTTTAAGTAATTATTAAATTATTTGAAAATAAAGCATGCTAAATTGGGAAAAATTTGTTATACCATCCTTCAGGCTTTATTTTTTGTTCCACAGATTTCAATAGAATTCCTCATATATAGTTTTCTGTTGTATATAAGCACTGACTTACCCTTATTCTTAACACAGCAAAAAGACACTTTCATAATCCATAGTGTTATCCTCAAAGTGTCTACCATCATTGTCAATATAATGTTATAACGGTGCCCTCAGATCAGAAAAGGACTTTGTTGCTCTTTGTAAAGATCAGAGGAGGAAGAAAGTGTTTATTAAGCATTTGAAAAATAGTACCCTTGAATAGGGTTGAAAAGAGGAATCTAATACTATTCTGCAACTATCAATCTTCTGTAACTATCGACATAAAATGGCCAGCACCTAAAGAACTCTAGACACATAAATTTGTGCTAACTGGTGAGTAAGGAACATGTAACAAGCTTACTTCCTTGTATTGAAAAAGTAAAAATTAATTTTACTCATAAAGAAATAACACTTCTTCAAATGTATATTCACCACTCCATGGGGTCATTTCTCCTGAGGACCACACATATTTTTCTAGTAAAAGAGATGAAAGTGGATGGTATCATAAAGATGACAACAGAGGAGGTTCCCTGCCTCACCACCAAGAAGAACATCCAACAAGTGACCAGAAAGACACTACACAGACAGGGCCATTCAGCTTGGGGTAAGATTACAGTGCCCCTTGCATCCCTGAGACAAACACAGACTGCAACAGAGAGGACAAAAAGAAAATTCACACTTCATGGACAAGAGGTGCATGGAGAGATTTCTGAAGGCTACAGTCCAAGGTAGAGGACCTAGATGGTAGGATTGCCAGAGCACCCAAGGGCTCTGGGAAAGGGAGAGCAAAAACAGCTTGGAGGCAAAAGCTTTTAATAGAGATGAAGACAATTTAGAGGAGCTCCACACATGATGAGACTCTGGTAAGATAGAGAAGGTACTGTAGACAACACTCCAAACTTATTCCTGAGGGACTGCTACTGAACCCATGCAATTAACTGACAGACACCAGACTTCTAAGTATCAAACCTGGAATAACAGAGCAAAGGGATGTCAGTGGTTTCACCTTAACTGAAACAGCCCCACCCCTCCCAAGCATGATCACAAGAGTGGCTGAATCCCTTCACACCCTCTCCCATTTCTGCTCACACAGCAAATGCAAATACCTATGGAAGACAAGAAAGGCTAAAAACAATAATGTAAAATAAAATAAAACTACAACACCACCTGCTGGAAAAGGAAAAGTAGTTCAATTCTCTAAGTTATTGCTACAGATATTTCTTAAAATAGGGAAATTTAATGTAGCAAAATGGACAGACAGAAGAATATAACACAAGGAACTCAAATGCATACGATGTCACAAGGACGGAATTCGCCAGAATCCAGTCACAAAGACTTGGAAGATTGTATCTCGTGACCAGAGACTTCAAATCTATTAAAATGAAACTCAAAGAAGCAGAAGAAAACTGAAAAAGGTAAGACAAAATGATAAAAAAAGAACTCAGAAAAGCTAACCAAAGAGATTCAATGAAATCAGAAGAACAAATGAAAGAGTTGAGAATAAAAATTAACAAATATAAGGTAGAAACTGAATATTTAAATAAGAAAATGGCAGAGATTCAGGAGGGACAGAACACAATATGAGATCAAGATTTCCAGAGAAAGCTATGGAAGCCGAATAGACCAAATGGATAATTGAATCAATGACCTTGAAGACAGTAATGCATGAAAGAATCAAGTGAAAGAAGAGAGAGAAAGAAGAGGAGGAGAAGGAAGAGGGGAAGGGAGATAAGGAGAAGGGGAGGAAGGGAAGCAGCAACCTTATGAATACTATCCGACTACATTAGGAAAGGAAACATAAGAATAATGGTTTTCTGATATGGGATGCAACAAAAGCAGTACTAAAAGGGACATTTGTAGCAATATAGGAATAATTCAGGAAACAAGAAAACTCATGAATAAGAAATCTAAGCTCTCACACCCAAAGTAAGTAGAAAAGAAGAAAAAAAAAAAAACAGAAGCAGACAAAAGGAAAGACATTGGAGCATTGATTAGTGAATCAGGGATCAAGAAATAAAACCCAAAAGATCAGTGAAACCAAGAGTAGCAATTAACATGATACACAAACCTTTAGGCAGATTCACAATGAAGAAGAGAGAAAACACAAATAAAGTCAGAAACAAAGATCAGAAAAAAGTGACACTACAGAAATACAAAGGATCACAAGATAGCATTATGAAAAATAATATGGCAACAAATTCAATAACTTAAAAAATAATGGACAAATTCTTAGAAATAAAACTTTCCAGGACTGAACCAGGAGGAAATAGCAAATATAAACAGAGCCATCAAAAATAACAAAATTTAAATGAAGTGTAATGTAATCAAAAGCCTCCAAAAAACAAAAGTGTAGCATCAGATGGTTTCACTAATAATTCTACCAAACTTTCAAAGAATTAATGCCTATTTTTTTCTCAAACTCTTCCATAAGTTAGAAAAGGAGACAAAACATCAAAAAATATTCTTCATAAAATTTTCAATTAATTAATTAATTTATAACTGAGATGATATTGGGGTACCTCCATCAGGAATACCACTAGTAGCTCACCCACCACCAACACACCTCTATTTTGCCACCACTGTGCTTTCTTCCCTCTTTGTTCTTCCTACTTCCCTCCCCCCCTCCCTCTACCCTTGTCCTGGTGCTTCAGTTCTCAAATTGGTGATCAAGGGTTAGTATTTCAGCTTGTATTTATCTGACTATTAATTTAGTTACTTTTTATTCCATGTATTAGTGACACCACCCAATATTTATGTTTCTACTTCTGACTAATTTTACTTAGCGTTATCCTTTCAAGCTCCAGACATGTCGCTGCAAATGACATGAGTTTATCCTTCCTGATTGCTGAGTACTATTTCATTATGTATGCACACCATATCTTCTTGATCCACTCATCTCTTTGGGGGTACTTACGTTGTTCCCATTGTTTAGCTATAGTAAACAGCACTTTTAGAAATACAAACGTGGAAGTTTCCTTTTGAATAAGTGTTTTTGGTTATTTTGGGGTCGATACTTAGGAGTTTAATTGCTAGACCACATGGGAGATCCATTTTTAGTCTTTTGAGAAATAACATTGCTTTCAACCAAAATGTAAGTAGGTTCCTTTTTCTTCACACCCTCACCAGTACTTGATGTTTCTGGTCTTTTGACGTGGGCCTTTCTCACAATTGTGAGGGAGTATCTCATTGTGATTTTGATGTGCATTTTCTCTATGCTTCCATCATAGTTTGTGTACACCTCCCAGAAGGCAATCATTAATGGCACTATAATTGCATATATGCTTACTTGTCTTCACATGGGAGTTTCTTGAGGATGGTGATTGTGTGTTCATGGTTTTATCCCTAATATCTAGCATCTTGCCTCCTATTTAGAATATTCTTTAAAATATTTTTTTTTCCTAAAGATTTATTTTTTATTTATACATACAAGTTGGGGTACAGGCCAGAGGTGTGGGGCGGCGAGAGGGTTCACCAGAGACAGAGCAGGGAGCAGAACAGGCAGATCAGAAGTACACTGCTGAGGGGAGCAGCGGGCAAGGCAGGAGAGGTCTGCCACGCCATGTGGGATCCTCCCCGGCCGGGCATCGAACTCGCGTCGCCACTGCCAACAGCTCCACAGTGCAGCGCTTAACCTCTGCGCCACCGGGGAGGCCCTAAAATATTTTCTAATAAACAAATGACACACTTATTGGGGGAAAAAAGAAAGCTATAGGCCAATGTCTCTAGTGAGTATAAATGCAAAAAAAAATCTCAATAAAATACTAGCAAACTGAATTCAACAATACATTAAAGAATCGTACACCATGATCCAGTGGAATTTGTTATAGGGGTGCAAGGGTAGTTCAATTTGTGCAAATTAAGAAATACGATTCACTACATCAACAACAGGAAGGATAGAAACATCATGTGATCATTGTTTCAACAGATACACAAAACACATTTAGAATGATTTAAATTCTTTGGTGATAAAAACCGTAAACAAAATGGGTATAGAAGAAACACATCATAATATAATATAGGTCATATATGACAAACACAGAGCAAAGAGCATACTCAATGATGTAAAAAACTGAACTTTACCTCTAATATAAGGAACAAAATAAAGATGTCAAGTTTCACCACTACTAGTCAATATAGTGCTAGAAGTCCTAGAAAGTACAATTACACAAGACAAAGATATAAAAGTCATCCAAATCGGAAAGAAGTCTAACCGTTGCCAATTTTAATAAATACATAGAAAACTCCAGACTCTATTAAAATGTGGATAATATTTATATATTATATATTCAAAAGGGGTTAATATCCAAAAATGTACAAAGAAGTCAAAAAGCTCAACAACTTAAAAAATAAAGACATACCTGATTTAAAAATGAGCAGAGGATCTAAATAGCTACTTCTCCATAGAAGACACACAGAGGGCCTATAGGAAACTGAAAAGGTGTTCGTTATCTCATATTATTAGAGAAATGCAAATCAAAACAAGAGAAGATATATCACCACACAACTGTGAGAATGACTATTATCCAAACGACAGGAAACAATAAGTGCTAGAAAGGATGTGGAGAGAAAGGAATATTTATGCAGTATTGGTGAGATTTTAAAGTTGTCTAGCCATGATAGAAAGCAGCATGAATATTCCTCAAAAATTAAAACAGAAATTCCATACAATTGATTTATCCCACATTGGGATATTTACCTATAGAGAAAAAAGGTATATACATACATATACATATATACACAATGGAATACAATTCAGCTGTAAAAAAAAAAAAAAGAAATCCTGTCATTTGAAACAACATGGATGAACCTAATTATGCTTAGTGAAATAAGCCAGAAACAGTGAGACAAACACTTTGATTTCACACATATGTGGTATGTAGAGAAAATAAACAAAGAGATGAAGCAAATAAAACTAAAAGAAACTTTGAACTATGAGGCCAATTGCTGATTACCAGAAGGGAAGGGGGAGGTGGCCATATTGGAAAAAGATGACAATTG
>PVIJ01002411.1:0-161856 GCA_004024925.1 Scalopus aquaticus | reverse complement strand
AGGGAGGGCCTCTCCCAGCCTGGGCCTTTGTGCTGCTGGTCAGACAGCACAGAGCTAGAAAGGGTTGGTGGCCCCTGTGTGCCCCTTGGTCATGGCACACAGGGTCACTGGCTGGCCGTGGCCACCTGGCACCGGTAGTATCCTCAGAAGACTCGGCCCTGTAATGATTGTGTGTGTGCAACCTGCATAAAAATAAAAACCAAATGTTTGCTCCTAAAAAAAAAAAAAAGAAAAGAAATTGACTTGGGACATGTGCTATCCAGAATAATGAGAGACTACAGTTACATTGTTTTGAGTCAATAAGGTTGCAGCAATTTATTAAAATTAGGAAAATAGCACATTACCACCTGTTTTAAAGTTAAACATAAATAACATAAAGTATATTTATCCTGATAGCTATGCCTAGGATAGTAAGCGCTAATTAAGTTTTAGGGAGAAAACTCTATACCTTGTTATGTGGGACAGAATTTTGGGTATTTGGTGCCTTGTATGCTGCTTCTCAACATTACCCATGAGGACAGAACACCAAAAAATAATAACTCAGCATTGAAAAGAAATGCTGAACTACTACTACATTATTAAAAAAAAAAGGTCCCAGAAATGTATGACTCCATAAAAAAAGGCCCCCATAAAAGATTTAATTGAGAAATGCACAGTGGCTGATACCATTATTCTTTTTAATTAATGACAAATCATAATTTTACATCCTTGCTTGTTTTTTTCACAATATAGGATTTCTCCCCTAGGGTGTGGTCACCATAGTTTTCCCACTATGGAAGCATCCATACATTATTATTAATCTTATGTAAACCCTGTATCTTATCAATCAAGTTTTAATTAAAACCTTTTATCACTCAGTCAGGGTCAAAGGGGTTGCATTTATTAAATAAATATATATGCATGAAGATGTTTAAACTTTCAAAAAACTAAATGCTACTTATGCTGATTAATAAACTGGATAAAAGTCAGTATATTTCATCTTTATTCGCACTTCTTCCCTTATTGAATAAATGGAAAATATTATAAAGACAATTATATAATGGTAGTGTTTTTAATATAGGTAAAATAGGGGAAGTGTTAAATCTGCACCTTTATTTTGTATAGATTATACTTATGTAATGTCTCTGAAATATGAGACAAATTGAATTACTTTCATATTTCTGTGTCTATTTAGCAATATCATTAACTACAGATTTAGTGAATGCCAAGTTATGATGATATGAATAAAAGTTAAAAATCTTACAATTTATAACACAAAATAGTAAACAATACTTTCACATTGGGACTTTAAATTCGTAACAGGCAAATATTTTATACATATGGTAGAGAGAGAGAAAACCATGTAAGGGAAAATAAGAATCAAAAACCAACATTTGCTACTTAAAGCAAATTTAGTGTTTATTTTATAATATTTTTGAACTTTAAATTTCTAAAATAAATGAAAAATTGCACATTAAAACTTAGAAATGCTATTGCTTTTGATTTTAAATATACATGACTGTATAGATTCTCCTGAGAAAGATAATTAGAAAATGTTGTATGCAAGCTACATATGAACCCTCATTTCTACTTAACAAATAATGAGGATAATTTGCATTCTCTGTCAATCTAGCTCAGTGTGTGGCTGGGCCTGTCTCAGCAGTGGCAGTCATGTGAGGAGGACCATTTAGATGCAACATTTACTTTGGCACAGGTTTGGTTCCACATTCAGGTTTTACTCCATATGGACTATCTCCATGTGCACATAGGTCTGCCTCTTAATTCAACTACTGAAATTAGGGACAATCTTCACAAGAACACTTGGGTAATAAGAGAGCCAGCAGGAACAGAAGTGGGTATCAGCAAGCCCTTTCCCATTCTCACTTACTTCCTAGTGTTTGGATATCTTACAAAGAACCTGCTTTACTTTGCAACCAAACACAGCATCAGAATAAATTAGCTCTGCCCATATTCGTTTTATGGGCACTGGTCTTCTGCTTTGTTAAAAACCCCTGGTGAGTAACCAAGAATATGCATGGATTGTTAAGAAATATCAAATAAACACTGAATTTCCTAAGGTTCAATAACTCAATTGATTAAAGTAAATGAATTTATTTTAGACTTTCGAAAAGAAATTTCTAGAGGTAAAATGAAAGTAAAATTTGTTGTACTAGACTGGCCTCTCAGTTTGTGAAACACTGAAAAGAATATGAAGAAGTCAAACATTAAAACAGCTATCCAGAAGGATAAGAATAACAAATAACAATGAAAATAATCTTATGAAATAATTTATAGGTTGATAATAAACAACTGCCACAAAAAAATATTGCTCTGATTCTAGGACAAATACAAAAGATTAGTTTGGATTTGGATCTGTTGCAAGTAGCATAACGTCCATGGAAATATGTCCAAATCATAATCCTAAACTTATTTTATATTATCTGTCAAGAGAGAGCTAAGATGCTAATGAGACAACCTTAAAATTGGGAGATTATTCTCGATTATCCAAGTGAACACAATGCAGTTATAATGAGAGTCATTGAAAGAGTATTGTATAATCAAGTCATATTGAGATTTGAAGACTCTGCACTGCTAACTTTCTGGATGGAAGGTGGTCCTACAAGGCAAGAATGTAGGCATTCTACAGGTGTTGACAAAAGCCAGGCAATGATTTCTCCCCTAGACCTTCCACAAGGAACAAAGTTCTATAGACACTTTTTTTTAAGTCGAATGATATTAAGGTTAGACTTTTGATCTTCAGAGCAGCGAGACTTTAGATTTGTGTTATTTAGGCCACTAAGTTACTGGAAATTCATTACAACAGCAAAGAGAAACGCAGGGTATTAGAATAAGCACACAATAAGGGATGGTGAATGTCCAATATATATATATATATATATATTTCATTACAATGAGCATTTTAGCATATTACAGATTTTATATAGAGTTGTTCTAAAAAATAAGGTGTGAAATTGTAGGTTGAATCTCTAGAAAATAGAGCTACAAAAATTAGATCTCTCAGGTAAAATGGGGAAGTAGTATGAGTTATCAAGATATCTTAATTTTTCTCAATTCTATGGATATTACTTTATGTAGACTAATTTGCTTTCATTATTTTTCTCTCCTATTGTAATTCATAGGATCTCATCTGTTCCTTGTGCACTGACATTTTAATTTGAGTGAAGTTTTCTTTCTTTTTTTTTGTTTTTTTTTTGTTTTTTTAAAGATTTATTTATTTATACACACAAGCTGGAGTACAGGCCAGAGGCGTGGGGTGGCGAGAGGGCTCACCAGAGACAGAGTGGGGAGCAGAACAGGCAGATCAAAAATACACTGCTGAGGGGAGCAGCGGGTGAGGCAGGAGAGGTCTGCCGCACCATGTGGGATTCTCCCAGGCTGGGCGTCGAACTTGCATCGCTGCTGCCGACAGCTCCACAGCGCAGTACTCAACCGCTGCGCCACCACGGAGGCCCTGAAGTTTTATTTCTTTCCCTGGTTCTTTTTGAAAGAATATATATATTTTTTCCCTACTCAGAAGATATAGGGAAAGAAGTTGACCTTAAAAATTAACAAATACAGGGGCCACCCTCGTGGCACAGGGGTTAAAGTCTCAGCACTATTAAGCTATCACCAGCTGCTGTGGCGTAAGTTTGATCCCTAGCCAGGGAACTGACCCACATGGAGCAACAGACCTCTCATATCTCGCCTCCTGCTCCCCCAAGCAGTGTATTTCAGTAGATCCACCTGTTCTGCTCCCGACTCTGTCTCTGGTGAATCTTCCAACCCCCTGCATCTCTGGCCTACACCCCAGTTTTTGTATACATTAAAAAATTAAAAAATAATAAATCTTTAAAAAACGTAATAAATAGTCTATTTGCATTAACAAATATATAATTGTACAAATTTGACAATAACCCAATACTTTGGAATCATATGCACGTAATAATTATTAATACATGTGGGGTTAATTTTAAAAGCTTTTTTCTTTCTTTACAGCCTTTAGATTTAGTATAAGAAAACAAGTGACTTTGGGGATGATAATAGAGGACCTATTAAGGGCTAAAACAAGGATTTCACAGGGTTTTGCATAGATTTCTCGGCATTTGTAAAGAAAACACAAAAATGTCATTTGTATGAACTCTTCTATAACCCCTGGAGTGACAATCCAGAAACTACTTACTACTTGGTAAATAGAAGTGAATATGAAATAAGTCCTGAGATACAGATTATAGAATAAAAATTATGGCTAAAATTCATGGAAAGCAAGTTGTAGTCTTTTTTTCCTGTGGACTTAACTGTCCCTTTATGTTTTCCATTTGTCATTGCCTCTGGCAATTTGTTACCCTGTATCTTCTGCAGAACTAATGTGTGAGTTGTGTGTGTTCATATGGATGTGTATGTGTGTGCACATACACAGGCATGGCTGAAGCAAGGAAGAAATTAATATTTTAAGTAGGGTAAGGATTCCAAGTCAGTCAAACTTCAGAATACATTAATTTCTTACTAATGTACTTGATGAAGTGCAAGAATGTGGCAAACAGCTGGAATGAAAACATACTAGGTTCTTGAAAAGACATTTTTATAACTTTTTTATTTAAAAAGTTAACTTACCTAGAAATGTATGCATTCCTCAAGGTGTAAAATAATAGAATGAAAGGTAAAACATAATTTTAAAAAATTGTCTATCACTACTAGCAATTTCACTTGATATTCCAAAAACATGCAGGAATCAAGTTTATTAGATAACAGATTTTTTCCTATGAAAACGTTGGAAAATTTATTTCTGTTTTATACTTTATGATATTTTTCATAATATCTCAATACATCATATTTTTATACTCATTTAATAGTAAAAATTAAATGAGTCAATACTATGAAAAATAATGTTAAGGACTAGTTATCTACGAATATTACCGTTACTGAGATACTGTTTGAGATAGCTATTAATATTTTCATACTACATGCTTGAATTAATAGATATAAAAAGATGGAAAGTTTGTTAGAACTCTGAAAACAAATGTCTTATCTTTATTTTGACTAATTTGTACTCTTTTATTATAACATTGACTGTTACATAGTAGTTGTTCATTAATTCTTGGGTGAATCATCGTTTCAGATAATACACATATCATTCAGTGAGTTGAAAGTCAGGGGACATTTCTAGTTAAACTACAGTAAGACTCTGCTATTGAATACATTGAGATCTTTTTTGCCTTGAATTTGCCTGAAGTGAAGTTCGCTTTAAAAGATTTGAAATAATGTACTCGCACTTGTTTCATTTTCCAACATAAGATTTAAGAATGAGCCACTGTAGTGTCCATATTTCAGTTTGAACATTTTAAAAATATATATATAAAACTACAAGAAAAAAATGTATGCTTTTATGTTTTTTTTCTATGAATGTCTGCATAGTTATTATCAGATTCTGAGAGAGATCACCAACCGAAATATATTTAAAAGGCACGATTGTATTTGATTGGGACGATTGATATTTTGACAATGGTTTTAGGAGACTGGGGAATTGGGATTTCTGAGTATTAGTTTTAGAAAGTAAAAAGGAGAGAAGAACGGAATAAAGGAAGGGGGGGAGGAGTCAAGTAGGAAAGGAGCGAGGTAGGATTGATTTAGAGTACCGTTGTAATATAGTGAGAAAATAATTTTCCAAATAAGTTAATTATTCAGTCCATCATAGATCAGTTACTGATCTAGTACTTTGTAAGACTTTTCTTTTACAATCCCTTCAGTGAAAAGTATGTAAAATGCTAACCCTGACTGTATCCCTAATATGCTTGAAGTCTGTTTATGTACCTTAACAGTCAATTTTTGATTTATACATTTAATATAGTTTATATCTTAGCATTCAACATTATGATGTGATAACCTGAGCTAATTTAGGTGATTAATTATAACAGAATATTTTATTCTGATTCGAGTACCAAAGACTAATTTCATGGAATAAGGAGTACACAGTGGTTTAAAAACTCAGGACTTGGAAAGAAAGATGTAAAAAAAAAAAAAAAATCACATCAATATACAAATATTGTGCATACAGAGAAAATATAAATTATAACATATTAGAAAAAGAAAATTGTGTGATATTCTTGAACAATAATGGATTTTTATTTACTAGAATAAGACAATCATTGTTATTTTTACTCAAATACTGATGTGTAATAGGTCATTATGGCTTCTGCCTTTAATTTGATGAGTTTTGATACTGTTTTTTCACTTTTTCTTCCTATTATATTTTTTGCCATCTTACCATTAAAACCGTATCCTGAAAATCTTGAATTTTACACTTCTCACTAGTTAGGTAGTAAAGGAGGCTCAAATCACTACAATACCAAACGATTTTCTTAATTTAATTTTTCTTCTTAGAACCTACTGTGTAATTACATTAGTGGATTGTTGTGCCCTGGAATAAGTATATGACTATACTGCTTAGCTTAAATTGTTTTGACGACAAATTTGTAGAACTGGGACACATTAAATTGGGTTTATAGGAACACCAGACGTTTGAGTCTGGAATAAAAACTACCCTCCAGATATTTCCTAAGCTATTTCAGCACCAACTCAGGAGATGAATCATTTTTACCCAAAAAGAAGTCATTTAAGTTGTGTGGCAGACCTTCTGTGCCCTAGTCGTTTAGCCAAGTGTATCTCTAAGATATGGTTGCTCCCTTCTGGTTACTCTTGGAAGTACTACATAGAACTTTGAACAGAACACTTAGTATTCCAAATCTCAAAACAGAATGTAGCCATTGGGCTCCATGGTTCTTGCTGACTTACAACACTAAGGTAATTATAATGTCTTCTTAAACATATGACTAGAAAATAGTTACTGAATTACATTTCTATTTATGGCAATGCCATGTGTTTAATTACGTATGGTTTCCACAGATGTCTGCATTTAAGATTTAAGGCTCTAATACATTTTGTTTAAATTCATGTAAAGGAAATTCATATCAATATATTCTTAATGTATAAATTTTCTAATTTTCTAACTGGAAGAAAGTAGAAATTTAAGCTGCTAACTTCAGTATTTCCTAATCTGTAACAATTTAATCACTCAATAATAACCTCATATTAAATTTAGTCCCATAGTGGAATACATTATTTTTAACTATGATACGTAACAAACTAGTGATGTAAAAATAAACAATGAAAGCATTAATCTCTTTAAACACTAATATCAAATTCTATAGTCTTTCATTTTCATAAAGTTACCTAAATAAGTATATATTATATCCTAGTCATAGATTTTTCCTGTCTTCTCAATAAAACAATTTTCATGAATTCCAATAAAAAGCATTTTGTTATGACTTCAGTCATTTAAACTATTAAAACTGTTCTACAGTGAAAGCTGGCAATTCTTAAAAGAATTTTATTTAAAAAAAATAAGCTAAAATCAGCCTTAACTATTTTGTAAAGTTTAAAGTCACACTTAAGTCATTATGATTACTGTGTCTACTTGATTTAGATGAATTTTTCTTTAAAATTTTGATAAAGTCCCTCATGTCCTTTATAGTTAGTAATCCCCATTCCTAATCACAGAACCAGACAACTACCAATTTACATGCCATTTCTTAATAATATCAACAGTAAAGTTTAAGTATAGTTTTATAATGACAGAAGTTGTTGAAATAATAGATTAGAGAAAATAATTAATTACAAATACTGTTCTAGAGTATACTTGTTCCATTTAATATATAATATTGCTTATGTTATAAAAATATTTCAGAGAACACATTTTCAATTATTGTGTATTTGTGTATCAATATTTAATCAGGAGATTTTATACATTCTTCACTGGAAGTTATCAGAGTAACGATTCAGACTTATTTTCCCTTTTTCTTTCTATTTATTTCATTCCCTGATATAGCCTGTAATTATTCATATTTTGTGGTAAACTAAATTAACAAATATGGTTTCTTTCTGATATCTAGAGTGCAGAATAGGTTTTAATATATCTAAGAAAAACTAAAACTAAATTGCCTTTAATATATTTTCCTTAGTGAATCATAATTTTAATTTTAATGACTATTACATATTCTGTAATACGTATAACTGCAATATATATGTTTATAGATAATCTGTATTATAGATATATATGTACTATAGATGTACATATCTGTATATGTATAAAAACTAAAGTTACAGTACTAAAGATATATTTTTCTTCTGTCAGAACTACTGAAATGCTCTGCAAGTGAATGTTTTCTCTAAAATAATTTCTGAGTCTAGTTGGGAGAGATTTTGTAGTTGTTCTCTTCATCTATGACTAGAAAAAGACATTTTTGATAATTATTGGCTAATAACAATCTTTTTTAACATCTCTACTTCCACCGTCCCATTACACAAATACATTTCTACCACATTTTCTACCGCATTTGCATTTTCTACCAAAAGTCACACACACATTGTTAAACATGCACTTGGTAATTGCAACTGGTATTAAAGATATATATTTTGTACATATAGTTACAATAATTTAATATTGCAGGTCTTATAAAGAATAACATCACTATTTTCTTTCTTTTTTGAAAATCAAAAATGGATTCCCTTTTATTAATTCCACAAATATGATACTATATTATTTCAAGCAAATTATCACATTAGCAAAAAATAAAAAAAAAACACTGAAAGAACTTTCATTTGTTGGTTTTTTTTTTTACTTTTCTAAATTGAATATTTATAAAGGAAGGGATTGTGCTAAGTAAAATAAGTCAGAAGAAGAAAGATAAATATCAGATGGTTTCACTTACATATGGAATATAGAGAAACTGAACAAAAGGTCAAGACAAAGACAAAATTTACAAGCAGACCATAGAGCTGAGGCATACATTAAGGGAGGGAGAAGGAGATAGGTCAAAATAGAGGAGGGAGGGGCACATGGGACTATGGTGATGGATTATGGGTGCTACAGTGGTGGGAGAACTATGGGGATTACACGTCCGGGTAGAATTCAAATACTGTGCAAAAATAAACAACAACGTAAGAAAATAAATAAATAAATTTAGAAAAAAAATATTTTGAATGTATATACTATCAAATCAGAAAACATCATCACTCATAAACACTAAGGACAATATAGTGGGAAACATGATGTTGGCTTGAATTGAAGTAAAAAAAGAAATCCTAATGCATAATTGAGGTTTTCTGAATAATTACAACTGAAATTCATTAGATAGTACATATATCAGCCAGAAATCAACTAGGTTTTCTAACTCAGTAAGATTGTTTAATGAAAATGGAAGAATGAATTGGGAGAAAAAGTTCATGAATTGTTTTCCCCCTCATTACAAATGCCCATCAACATGGCCTAAAAATATTTATCTTCCACACAGGTTGCAAAACTAATCTCCCATAGTTTGATGGAATTTTTTATCTCATTGCTTTTTCTTAATTGGCAGCAAAGCACTGAAAATTAAGACTTGAATACTAGTACATGCTATGCTTTTTTTGAAGTGTCCGTCCTTTCTGCTGACATTGTATTTCTAAAACAAAGTTTCTTTTGAAAAAATGTTTATTTCCTATCGCTAGCCACAAGTTTTTCATTCAAAGTATACAACCAAGTTTCATTGCCAGCCATATGCAAAATGATCATTTAATTTGTTTTCTCATTTTTATAACAAAATATTGTTTAAAACTAAATTACACATTAGTACCAGACATTTTAATATGAGGCAATGTATGCTTTTTTCTTATTTTTATTGAGATAACAACATTGCATTATAATATATAAATTTAATATGTGTGCCACTAAAAATTAATATGTGCAGCCTGTTATGTAGACACCCACAGATCTCAGAGAGACTTAGGACAGGTCCTGGAAGCAGCCACCTGGTGCTAGGCCTTGGTAGATAAAAGTGAGTTTGTAGCTGAACCTGGAAGCAGCCAGATGTAGTAGAGTTTGTCAAGCAGTAGAACAGGATCTGCCGTGGTGTGCAGCTCTAAGTCCTAGCAGAGGAAATAACAGGGTCTGGTCACCACTGCCTGTGGCTGCAGGAGCAACAAGTGAGAGGGATACTGTTTGGAGAGAAAGACTATAGGATTGATGATCTCTTTAACAGTAAACACCAGTGCAGATATTTATAAGATCAACAATGAGAGGATTTATGCTACATGAAGTTGGAAGTAGGTGAAGAGAGGAAACTGATTATATTCTAGAGTGCAATATGGGAGGGCTGTCATCTCAGCCAAAGTTTCCAGAAAAGAGGAAACTGAAGTTGTTTGGAAACAAACCCCTCTGAATGAAAGGAAACTTTAAGATGCTCTTCTCAGACTGAGTCCCTAGTAAAGATTAGACTAGCAGTCATTCTAATCTTTACCATTCCTTTCATTCCATACATTGGTCCTTACCTTGTAAAGTACACAGAGAGCACATAAAATGCTGTGTCACTCATCCCAAACTTCAGACAAGAGAGATATCAGGAGTGCCACAAACATACCAAAATCTGGTTCCCTCAAGCCCATTCCCCATACTGATGAGTCAGCCACTCCAAAAAAACGTGTATATACAGAAACCAACAAAATCCTAAATAAATAAATACACAAATAAGTAAATACATAAAATAAAACCTAGGCAGAGCCAGAGAAAATATTAAATTAGTCTAACACCCTAAGTTACTACTAGTGATATATAATAGCAAAATAGGGAACTTTCAAGTAAAAAGAAAAAAAGGCAAACAAAAATATAACACATGGATATGTTGAAATACTAGAACTCTAGATAGTATGACATCACAAGCTAAGAATTCTCATATTCCAAACACAAAAAGATATAGATTATATCTCCCTATCAGATAGAAAGTTCAGAACTGCTATAAAAAAGAAACCCAAAGAAATTCAAAGAAACACAGACTCCAAAGAAATACAGAACTCAGAATGCCTAATCAGAGAGACACAAGAAGATTTAAAAAATAAATAAATGAGTTCAAATACAAAATCAAAGAACAGAAGATACACTGAAGATTCAAACTAGTAAATAACAGAAATTCAAGTGGTAAAGACCTAAATTAATGACACTGGTCAACAAATTTTTATAAAAGTCATGTTACTGAAGTAAAATTAGTCATTGCCTATCAATTTCTTAGTGCTCAACACTAATATCACAGTCAAATTCTAATTTTGGCTCTATTTTTTTGTAATCTTCAATAAATTGATGTTTACATCACGAAATGCATGTCAATAGTAATAGGCCTACAGTTAATACCTGTAAAAATCAAGTCATAGACTACTTCTTAGATTTTTTCACTTGACTTTTATACAGCTGTTCAGGAGCATCTCTGGGGAGTGTCCAGCAGTAGTCAGCAAGCATTGTAGGGGACCATTTTCCCTGGTATCTTTGTTCCATGATGGAATAACTTGATGAAAACGTTTGCCATGTTCATCACTAGCCATACCACAGTTTTCAGGGAAGAAATCCAGATGGGAATGAAGGAAGTGGATCTTTAGAGACATATTGCAGCCAAGTTTCTGATACTGAATCAGCATGTCTTCTACTACCTTGTAGTTTTCTGCCCTAACATTCCCAAGAAAGTTCGTAGACATTAGGCGAAAAGCATTCCATGCTTGCTTCACATAACCCTGCAGCAAGCTGTTTAATGGGTCATCTTTGAAAACCTCTGGAATCTGAGGACCCACAAAAACTCCCTCTTTAATCTTTGCTTTGCTGAGTTGAGGAAATTTTTCATGCAGGTGTCGGAAAGCTGGCGAGATGCGGTCCATGATTTTCACGAAATTCTTCATCAAACCTAGTTCGATGTGAAGGGGTGGTAGCAGGAATTTGTGAGCCTCAACCAGAGCTAGGTGCTGGATATTCTTCTCTCCAACTGTTACATTTTGTCTGTGAGTCCATTCTTTCCACAAGTAGTGCAATTCATTTGCTTGGCTATCCCACTCACATTAAGAAACACATGTATTTTGTATATCACCGCTCCAGTCCCATTAAAAGGGTAACTAGCTTCAAATCACCACAGATGTGCAAGCTGTACTTGTTATATTCAATGGAATTCAGTAGCTGCTTTAAGTTCTTGTATGTCTCTTTCATGTGGACAGCAGGAGCTACCGTAATAGATGGAAGATGGTTTCCGTTGTGCAAAAGCAGAGCCTTAAGACTCAGTTTTGAAGAGTCTAGAAAATGTATTCATTCTTGTGGGTCATGAGTGATTTCTAAGGCATTCATGAGGACCTCAATATCAGAACAGAATACCAGAGCACTTTTCTTTCTGAAGAAAGGCTCCAACTGCTGGTGGCACTTTCTAAAGTAATTGTGACATCTTCTAGAAAATTCCATTGTTGGAGTCTTGATCCCAGCAATTCTTCCTTGTTCTTGGATAAGTCCAAATCATGAACCATGTCATTTAGTTCTTCCTGTGTTAGTCTGTGTAGGGTTGATGATGCACCACAGTGAAAATCTGGATCACTGCATGCTGATGGAACAGAAGAACAGGTAGGCTCACCCTTGTCCTCATCAGATGAATCAGAGAATATTCTGCTGGAGGTTCTGGAATAGGAAGTCCCTCACCATGTGGAGCTGGTCACAATGCAGATGGAATGTTTGGGTAGACTATTCTCGACTTCTTTTGCTTTGTTATTCTGCTGGAAAGAGAAGGAACCAAGTAGAAGAATCAGTGTTTTATATGGTTGCTTGGCTCTCGCCAAACCATGGGGACTGCCAATGGCACTGATGGTCTTTTGCCATTTAACCATTGTGAAAGCTGTGTTGGACATGTAGCACAGAATATACGTAGGGCCCAAGGCTTGTCTTGGTCACTGACCTTACATCTGAAGTAAAGGTGATAAGCCTTCTTTACTCGAGAAGTGATACTTTTCTTCTGGTTGGCAAATGTCACTTCCCCACAAATAGAGCATGCTATTAACACACTTTTGAGACATTTCTGTTCTGTATTGTGCCTAAATTGATAAAAGAATAACAATTCTGTGGAACAGAAACTTAAACTGTCTTGCTCAAAGTCCGAAATATTTTCAATGCTCAACCTTTCCGACAGGGCTTTCTGTAGTTCACTGCTGACGTCAGCTTACTTCAGCAGCTGCCTGGCAGTAGTATTGCATTGCATCAGAAAATGATGCAATCAACTCTGGATGATGTGTGCATGATGGTATTATGCAATGTGATTCAATATTACATCATTCTAAGCTGATTTAGGATGTTGTTGCAGTCCTCCTGGATAAATTTACACAGTGATATATATAAAATGAATTATATATAATATCTTCAAAATGAGAGCTAATAAAATTTTTCAGGGTTATATTCATGTTCATCACACCAAGATATTACAGATTAAGGCCTTTTTAAGTCAGTAACGATCTTACTGTTGGCTAGTGTGATCTATAAATTTTAAGGAAATCTATGAAAGTAGAATAAATCAAATAGAGAGATGCAGCTGTGATTACAAAGATACACTAAAAGCTCTGGTGAAAGAAGAGAGAAAAATGAGTTGTTAAAGAAGAATGAAGAGATCATTTGACAACTATATGACATCAATAATAAACACTACATAATATTAATTAGTACTCAAAAGGGGAAACAAGTGTGTATGTGTGTGGATGGGGGTGTGTACTGGAGAATATATTCAAGGAAATAATAAAGAAAAACTCCCACACCTAGAGAAGGATTTAAATATACCAGTCTATTAATCTAGAAGAAAGCCTAGTTACTTCAATGCAATTAGACATTATACCAAGACACGTAATATTGAAACTTGTAATCCACAATAAAATTAAAAAAGGAAATAGAACCAGAAAACTAAAAACAAAATGGCAGTAGCAAATCTCCATATATCAATCATTATTCTACATATAAATGGGCTGGTCTTACCAATAAAAGTGCATGAAATATCTGATTGTATTAGAAAACAAAACCCATCTTTCTTTTTCTCCCAATATCAACTGAATTCCAAATAAAGATTTCAAACAAAAAGATCTCTTTCATTTATTCATTGTTGCTACTCTGGTAATCCTTATTAAAAGAAGTGTCTATTGATAATATGAATTTATATTTTCAATCAATTTAAGTGACTCACAGTTCATAGTAAACAAAAGAACATGGTAAAATATAGAATTTTAAAAAAATTAAATCAATCTATTAGCTTGACTTGGCCAAATCTGATAAAACATCACTTTCAAAACAGTATGTTTTTCAATAACAGTAAGAAATAAAACCATTAAGTGCCTTGGTCATATATAAATGACATTTTCTTATTATTTCAGTAAAGTCAGATTTCTCTTCAAACTATTGACTGATATTTAATAAATATTGAATAGTATGCATCAATCATGCATCTACAGCAAGATCATTTTATGTTATTTGTACAATTTATGAAGTTTGATATAAACTAAGAATTGATTTGACCTAAAGCTATTTCATGTGAAAAAGGCAGAATGATTTACCAATGTACGTGAAAAAAATTCTTACGTTTTTATTTATTACAAATATGTATGGAGGTTATTATTTGCAATAATGCTACACTGCCACCACGTGGAGTGACTGGATGAAAATCAGTTAAATAAACAACACTTGCCAGCGGCTACCCCTAGGGCTCAAACAAGTCTTTTGGAATTCAAGCAATTTATAATTACATAAATGGGTACATTGTGATCAACTACATTATTACTTACAAGTAAATTCCTTAAAAAGAATTACCCAAAGATAAAAAATTTCCCTATAAAGGCATATATTATACAATAGCATATTCTGCGAATAAATTTCACCTGAAAATTAAAAAATAGCAGAATTGAGGCCCTTCACCTGCTATTATTAGCTGTTTATATTAGTCACCTTGCATATCAATTTTTCAATCTCTAAAATAAAAATGTGCTTTTAAAGTTCTCCAAAAAGCATCAACACTATTATTCATTGTGTTTGTAATACCACATTTATTAGCTTTGTCATAAATACATTCTGTGAAGTATCCTTTGAAAATATTTTACATATAATATTTGCCAAGAAAGTACTTTATACTTAAAAATTAGTAGAATTAAAAGTACTACTTGATAGTATCTCTGTACATGATGCCTACATTCTATAAAAAGTTAATCCACTTTAATTACAGTAAAATATCACTAATTGGGAAAACGTTAATCCTCTCCATTAAAAGTATGTTATATACAATTTATAAATCCAACTGTATAATTGTCATTAAAAATTACAGACAAGTCCTAGCCAGAGAAATAAGATAAGAGAAAGACATAAAAGGAATCCAAATAAGGAAAGAAGAAATTAAACTGTCACTATTTCCAGATGATATGATAATATACATAGAGAATCCTAAAAACTCCATAGGAAAACTACTTAAAATTATCGACCAGTTCAGTAAAATAGCAGGATACAAAATCAGCACACAAAAATCAGTAGCCTTCCTATATGCAAACACTCAGTCTGAAGAAGAAATTAAGAGAACCATCTCCTTCAAAATTGAAACCAAAAAAAAAAAAAAAAAAAAAAAAAAAAAAAAAAAAAAAAAAAAAAAAAAAAAAAAAAAAAAAAAAAAAAAAAAAAAAAAAAAAAAATCAAATACCTGGGAATAAACCTAACAAAAGAAATAAAGGACTTATACAAAGAAAACTATAAGACACTGTTAAAAGAAATAGAGGAGGGCACAAAAATTGGAAAGACATCCCCTGCAAATGGATTGGAAGAATTAACATTATCAAAATGGCCAGCCTATCAAAAGCAATTTACTGATTCAATGCTATTCCGATAAAAATCTCAATGACATTCTTCAAAGAAATAGAACAAATATCGATGAAATTAATATGGAAACACAAAAAAATCCAAATAGCTAACATTCTCCTGACTAAAGAGAAAGAAAATGGAGGGTTTACATTCTCTGATTTCAAACTATACTACAAAGCCATAATAAGTAAAACAGCATGGTACTGGAACAAAAACAGACACATAGACCAATGGAATAGAACAGAAAACCCAGAAATTAACCCACATATCTACTGACAACCAATCTTTGACAAAGGAGCAAAGGATATACAATGGAACAAGGTCAGCTTGTTCAATAAATGGTGCTGGGAAAACTAGACTGCTACATGCAAAAAATTGAAGCTAGACTACTACCTCACACCATGCACAAAAAACAACTCAAAAATGGAAAAAAGACCTTATGTAAGACCTGAAACCATAAAATTTATAGAAGAAAATATAGGCAAAACTCAATATGACATACATCTCAGCAAAATCTTTAAAGACACAACCTTCAAAGAGAAGGAAGTGAAGGAAAAGATAAACAGCTAGGATTACATCAAACTAAAAAGCTTCTGTTCAGCAAAAGAGATATTAACCAAAACTAACAGACACCCTCCTAATTGGGAGAAAATCTTTGCACACAATACAGCTGATAAAGGATTGATAACAAAAATCTACAAGGAGCTCATACAACTCAACAAAAAAAAGTCAACAATCCAGTCCAAAAATGGGCAGAAGAGCTAAAAAGACACTTTTCCAAAGAAGAAAAGCAAATGGCCAACAGACATATGAATAAATGCTCAACATCACTTATAATCAAGGAAATACAAATCAAAACCACAATGAGATACCACCTCACGCTAGTGAGAATGGCGCACATTAAACAAACAGGCAAGAACAAATGCTGGTGAGGATGTGGAGAAAAAGGAACTCTCCTACACTGCTGGTGGGAATGCAAACTGTCCAACCACTATGGAAATCTGTATGGTGGTTCCTCAAACTGCTAAAAATGGAGCTTCAATATGACCCGGCAATACCACTTTTGGGAATCTACTCAAAGGACACAGAAACATTAATTCAAAAGAATACATGCACCCCTATGTTTATTGCAGCACAATAGCTAAGATATGGAAGCAACCCAGATGCCCAAAAATAGATGACGAGATCAAGAAGAGGTAGTACATATACACAATGGAATACTATTCAGCAATCAAAAAAGATAAACACAAGCAATTCACAGCAACATGGATAGAGCTAGAAGGAATAATTCTCAGTGAAATAAGCCAGAAGGAAAAAGAAAATATCGAATTGTTTTACTTATAGCAGGAATATAGGGGAACCAAATAAAAGGGAGACATTCAGAAAGGGAGGGGGAGCATAAGGGCTCAAAACAGGGGAGAAAAGAGGCATAAGGGACTATGGTGATGGGTTACTGGTGAATCGGTGGTGGGAAACCTACAGGGAATACACAATAATGTAAAATACATTAATAATAATAATAACAATGAATATTAAAAAATCATAAAAGAAATTACATAAAGTATTATTAAAGGCTTTATTTTAATAAATTTTAGAAGTTGTTTGATTTCATAAAAGGACAGATTTTTCAAAAGGTTGAAGTTCTCCTGTGACAAATTTTTGGATTAGACTTCTGTTATTATAACTTAAAAGAGAATATCAAAGCAGATGTCACAAGCCACATATTTCCAACACTCATAAAGGAGGATGGGAGAGCCCATGATAGGACATTCCTGAGGGCAAGTCACAGACCTGTGCTAAGAAGCAATTTGACATACTCCCCAAATTAGTTGTACTTCTAAATAACTTTTAAAATTTCTCCCTACAATTATATCCTACTCAGAATTCTTCATTCTGAATCCAAGTTTCTTAATTAAAAGGTAAAATTTAACCTGATGTTTGTATTAGTGTACCTAAAGCGCCATGATTGAACCTTTAAAATAATGCAAAACATATAAACTGATGAATTCTGGAAAGTGTTTTAACCAATTCCCATTAAATAATACATTAAGTAAACAGCCAGAAAAATAACAACAGCAACAAATCTTTGGAAAGTATAATATATAAATATAATTTAAGTCCATATACTAATTAAAACATTTTAGTTTTGATATTAAACTATAAATTCTGTTAAAAATGTGTTGACATTGGGCCTCCCCGGTGGCGCAGCGGTTGAGCGCTGCGCTGTGGAGCTGTCGGCAGCGGCGACGCGAGTTCGACGCCCAGCCAGAGAGAGTCCCACATGGTGGGGCAGACCTCTCCTGCCTCGCCCGCTGCTCCCCTCAGCAGTGTACTTCTGATCTGCCTGTTCTGCTCCCCACTCTGTCTCTGGTGAGCCCTCTCGCCGCCCCACGCCTCTGGCCTGTACCCCAGCTTGTATGTAAAAAAAAATAAATTAAAAAAAAAAAAAGCTAAATTAAAAAAAAAAATGTGTTGACATTTGTAAAGGTTGTTACTTTTAAAAAGATAGCTAGGATTAAAATCAAGGTTGGAGATCCTGTCGTTCGTTTTTTATAAAGAAGATCTTTCCTAAGGTAAATAGCTACATGATTTGTCACCTTCTAATATATTAATTCCCTAATATGGCTGAAAAGTAGGTGTGTTACTATTCTTATTTGATGTTTATATCAAATAGATAGTCCATGTGAGGAGTAACAAAGACTTGGTCTGATCTTTTAGACAGCAGAGAAAAGAGAGAAAGAAAGAAAAGAGAAAGAGAAGATTAAAAAGAAGGAAGATATAGACATTTATATGTATATTAAATAGAAGATTAAGAAACTGAGATAAACTGCCAGAAATATCCATTGTGCATATACTATATTTACTAGCCTGAATACAAAAATAATCATGATTCAACGATATTACTTTCTAAATTCACTTTATGTTGGAATGAAATCTGAGATACTATAGCCTTTCTCTTTTAACAATGTCACTGAATTTCTTCTTGATTATGAGTGTATATTAAATTCAAAGTTTACTCCATCAATCATTCGCCTAAAATAAATATGCAATGTTAGGTTTTGGAAATAAGCTGTCTTAAAAATATAGGAAAACAATCCTGGAATGCTCAAAAAAAAAATCATGTCAAATTGATTTTTTTTGTTTTTGTCTAGTAAACACAATGAAACAAAAATATAAACAAATAAAGTGCCTAATTGTTTTTCCTTATGATCCATATTTTGAGCTTAGAGATAAGTTTTGATTTTATTAAGGATAACATTATGCCAACCAAGAACTGTGTTCCCATAGCATCTCATAGCTGCTTGCCTTAAAGTCTTTGTTATTCAAAATTCTAATGAATGCAACCCAATTTTCTTACACAGGCAACAGATCCCAAAGTCTACCTGAGAGTTTTGCTATCATGAGACAAATCCTTTATTCCTGTTTTGTCACCTCACTAGCTGTCATTCAACTCTGTTAGTGGTTTGAATTCTACTGATTCTTTATTCTAAGACTATTGGTAAATTTCAGATTTTGCGGTCTGTCTCCAAAGAAGGATGCCAGATGGGAGAAGACTAGGAAGAGAACAAATTTATTGATGTAGAAGTTGCTATATAATATATAAGATACACATTTAATCTTCAGATCAAATCGACATTTTTTAATCTTTATAGAGAATGATTGACAAACAGATGTTGTGCTATCATCAATATTTACAATTCTGACCATGTATCAAAGTCAATAGATTCACTTAACCACATCCCATAGCAAAATTAGCCAGAAGCAAGTTAACATAAAACCCCACAATTTTACATATTGATTTATTCTCAAAGTGAAAGATTCCATATTTGAAAAGGTGGCCTAAGTGCTAATTGAAACATTTCTGAAAGTATATTTTTTCAAAAACTCTTTTTTTTTCAAGAGTCAAACTTAAATAGTGGAGTTGAGAAAATGGACATTAGTAAAGTGTCATCATTTCATTATTTGCATTCATTTGTTAATTAATGAGTATTGTAATGTATATTTAAACCTCTCTTTAATAAATACAATATGTTAAGTAATTGATGGAGAGAACTTGTACCATTTTCCTATCTAGATATTACCTCAACATTCACCTTACACTTTATTTTGAAAGTCAAACATAACAATAAAAGAAAAGCAATGCTTACTTAATTACATCTTAGCCAGCTTTCTGATTCCTACTCTTTTAGAATTACTTTTTTTCTAAATTTGTTCTGAAAGTGCTAACACATTTAAGATAGTGTTGTAATTCCCTGCAATTATGCCAATATTATTCTATATAATTTTACAATGAATTATCTGAAGTTCTTTGCTACTTATTTTCATTTTATTATAAATGTATATATGCGTAAACTATACATAATTTTTATTTTCATCTTATAAAATTTATCTGCTATAATCTGTTACATATATATCCATCTATAAATTCTTATTTTTGTTTGAGTATGAATTTCATTTAAAATTTAAAACATTTATTCATATTAACATGTAATTCTGTTTCACTTTAAAAAGTTATAAAATTTGTAAAATTCCATTATAACACAGTCATTTACATGACTCGTTTGCACATATGGATGAGATTTTCTAGGGTATTTATCTGTATATGGAATTGGTAGACTGTTGAAAATATTAATGTTAAACTTTACTATGTATTGATAAGTTTCTCTAAAATGTACCAATTTATGTTTCAACTAATAGTCTATAAGAGTTTTAATGGCTAGAAAATTAATAAGCCAATTTAGTCAATGTATTAGGATTCCTTAGAATTTTTTTATCTAAGTTTCATTCATTTATAAATTTCATGAATGTTATTTTTTCATTTCTCTCAATGAAAAATGTTCAGTGAATTTAATGAATGATTATATTGTGTATGTATTTATGTCATTTTCATTTGTTCATTGTTTTCAATTTAATATAGTGAACATTTTTTCCTATGGTTCTTCTCATATCTCATTTACTAATTCATGCTACTGTTAACAAGCTACTGTTAAAAGAACAAGCCCCACCAAGCCCCGATTATGCCAAGCCCCACCAAGACTTAATACTTAAGCTATGGCAATTTCAGTCTCTTCCAAAAAATAGAATTTTAAACCATTCAATCTGGAATTTCTGTCTGCACTAGTGAGGTAATACCCCTGAACTAAAGGAAGGTCACCTTGCCAGAAACAATCTTTCTTTTCTTTTGCTAATAACCTTGTCCCATTTTCTTTCTGATTTTAAAACCTTCCATTTCCTACACCTACTCAGAACACCCTTCTACTAGCTAGAAGAGATGCTCTCCAATTCATGAATTCCTTAAAAATTCCAATCAGATTTTCACATTTACTCAGTCAAATTTTATTTAACTGTTAAAACTGTATGTCTATATTTTAATTATGCAACATTTCAAATCTATAGAAAAGTACAGAAAGTAATAGGATATCCATCTTTTACATTGATAAATATTAAAATTTAAATAGAAATAAGACATTTTATAATTTTCATATTTCCTTTACACCATTTTTAAGGAAATAAAAAGTTACAGAGTTGGTTCTTTGTTACATTCTTCCCTAATTGTGCATGTCCCTCTTCTTCACTCAAGATTATACATTTGAGATTGATCTCTGTTAGTAAATGCAAATCCAGTTCATTAATTTTAATTTGGTCAAATATTATTCCCTTGTGTGAATATATTAGCATTATCTTACCATTCCTTTACTGAAGGGGAGTGTGAAGACTCTGATGTTGCTCCTCAGGGTGCACAACATTGGCTATGCCCTTATTCACCCTGGAATGACAGCTTTTGCAAGAAATTCTTTAACTGTCTCTGTCCCTGACCACACCCAGCTGTTAAGTTTCACTAATTGCTGGATCATTGCTTTATTGTTTACAACAAAACTCTGGAGTATAAATTGTTTTACAGATGTGAGCATCAAAATTCAGACTCCTTTGAATGAATACATTAATATTTAAACTCTCTGTCCAGTTATTTCTCCAGTTCTCTCTAGCAAACTGACCTACAGTGAATCTTTCAGTCTCCTCCCAACTGCTTTTTAGCACAACCTCCATATTTAAAGAATACTGCTAGTCTTAACTTCACACTTCATTACACATGAAGTCAATTATTAAGGAGAGAGATTGGGAGCTCTCCGTTCCTTGCCTTGCTTCTTTTCCCTTGAGCAAATCTGTAAGCAAGGACTCTGTTGGGGGCAGAGACTGGTGTGAGTTTTTCTCTGGATGATACCCTTGATTAGTAGCTGAGCTCTTTCTTGTCAGAGAGGGGTAGCAGTTCCAATATAGCCCTCTACTTTGTGAGCTTGAACTATAGGATTTTCAGGGATACTGTAACCCATTTGTGGGTGTCAAGGTAAAAGGGACCCCTACTACCTCTTGCTGCTGTCACTTGAAACTTAGTTTTGACACTTGTCTGTGATTCTTTGTTGACTTAAAACATTCACTCCAACGAAACAAATTAGGCACAATATTTGGAAACTATTTGTTGATCAAGGAATGGAGAAGATTGTACTTATACTCAAAAGATACCTGCTCCCTGAGCAAGGGGATGTTGGTCCTTTATGAAGAAAGTGTTGCAGGTTATGGACTTTGGACAAGGTTCTAGTGATCACATGTAGAGGACATCTTTTTGTGCTAGGCACCTATGTAAAAGTGTTTTTTGCACATGCCATTCAAGGACATCTTGAGGTTAGCTGGTTTTGTACAAGCCTGCAGTTACTAGCTTCCAGCCTTGGTTCTTACAAGCAAAAGTGTCGGGGGGAAGATGGGGCTCTCCTTGCCAAGTGAAGTTTTCAGCAACAGGGAGTTATACTGACATCTTCTCCACCCCTGTGAAGATACCCCTCCAGCTGAGAAATAGGGAGAGACAGTGAATGTGGTCTTGGTTGTAATGAACGGAAGCAGAGTTTCTATCTTATTGAGGTGAATCAGGACTAGAAAGAGTAGGTTTTGGTTGAAAGACCACAGACTTTTAATTAAATTAATGGGTATTATGAGATTTTCTTGAATAAATTTGTCTTAATTTGTTCTGTGCTTTTGGGACTTATGCAGAAAGTTTAAATGTATATTTTTAAAAATAATTTTTACTCATTTTGCTGGGTGGTGGCTCAGTCTGCAGAGCTCTTCACGATGTCACATTGGAGGTAGAAATTGCGTCCTACCTCTTAGATGGAATTCCATAAATGTGATAAGAAGTATTCTAGTTGTTGTTTAATTATGTATATGTATATATGTAACACATACTTATAAATTTATGTCATATTATTCATTCTCCATAAATTGTTTAGAAATTTTTGTTTGTTTTATTATATTAAATGATGGGCCCTAGATTTATAGAGGTAGTTATTTGTTATCCTTTATCACAGAATAATCTTATAATTTGCTTTATAATTTGCCCCCTCATTTGCTTTAGGACCAGTTGTTATTATTTCATTTCCCCCTTATATTCTAGAATCAAACTCAGATGTCTTCCTCACTATAATTATAGATATACAGAGTGTAATTTCAAAAATTACATGAAATTCCCATGTTTCTGGCCTCACCTGATGCTGAGTGTCAATAAGACACAGAAAAAGTATTGGAGAGAAGACTTGGAGGAGGCACAGGGAGCAGAAACACGTGAAGGAGGCCTGCTGGCACCAAAGACTTTGGAGGACATGACATGAGGAAAGACATTTAGAGACACTTGGAAGAGATGTGATGAGACGCCCATGGGAGATTGGCAATGGCAGCCCTTAACTTGATTTGTACTTTGATTTTGTTCCATTTGCCCAGATGCTACTGGCTCCTTCTGTTCCTTTCCTATGACGAAGGTGCCTTAGATTTGTGCCAAGTTTTCAGGCCTCAGCGGCCTTAATTTGGGTAAACCCTGTTTGGATTTACACATGAGGGGAGGGCTAACTTTAGGTGTTTTATTAGAAAACTATTATCCTTTCTTCTGTGTCTATGCACACTTATTCTATTCAAGTTCTTTCACACGGGGCCTCCCTAGTGGCGCAAAGGGTTAACCACAGTGCTGTGGAGCTGTCAGTGGCTGCGATGTGAGTTCGATGCCTGGCCAGAGGGATTCTCAAGTGGCGCGGCAGACCTCTCCTGGCTCACCACTTCTCCCCTCAGCAGTGTATTTCAGTAGATCTGCCTGTTCTGCTCCCCTCTCTGTCTCTGGTGAATCCTTTCACTGTCCCACACCTCTGGCCTGCTTTCTAGCTTGTATGCAAAAATAAATAAATCTTGAAAAAAAGATTATTAAAAAAAAGTTCTTTCACACTAAGAGAATGTTTTCTTTTTTCAGTGGATGGCAGAACCCATTAAAAGCATGCAAGTTTGGGGCTCCAGGGTGCCCCGCAGTCTGATGTTAACAGTATGTGCCCTTTAATGTGAATTCATCCTTATAAAATTTATATTTGATCCTTTAAGTGTATTTCTGTTAGTTGTATCATGTATAAATCTCACTTTGGTTCTTGACATTTTCACTTAATGTATTTTAATATCTACCCACATTGCTATACACAACTCATTTTTCCTTCTGTTTCAAAGTACATGTTTGACAAGTGTTGTTTAGCTATTCTCCTACAGATGAACTTCTAATATCTCTCCAGCTCCCCTCTACTGGAAGTATCATGACAATGCATTCATCTCAATTTCAGACCCCAGATCATGTATTAGGCATGAAGGGGTTTTGATGTAATCAAAAATCATTTTTTATCCCTGAAATCCCAAACACATCTCAAGTTTCCTTACGCTTAGGCTATGCTGATGGCAAAATGTAGTCTTTGTTCTGAACTCTGCATTGGGAAGGACTGTGTTACTTGTTTTTTGACTGTGTACTTCATGTGGTCTCAATAACAGATTTCCTCTCCTACAATGAGTATTAGAAACCCAGACCCCTACTGCTAGATGCTGTCTTGACCTGAATCCTAATAGGGGACCATAAAATCATCTTTATCTTAAAACTCTTGCTTTCTTTATTCTCTTAATTTGGTACTTGAGGTTCTGAATTTTTTTGGAATTAAATATTTTCTTTAATTGTAGCAATTTATCTAGAATTTCTATTTGTTCTACAAGGTAAGAGTACTATGAACACGACCTGAATCTTTCATATTACTAAAAGTTTTCCAAGCATTGTTTCTCAAAATTTAGTGCATTTATATAGTTACATAGTTGGCAGGTGAGGATTTTGACTAATGAGGACATATGGTATTGTCAATAGCACGCTATTTAGAATAAGATCAGTTAGCTTTCAAAATTAATCATCTACCCATTTAAGTAGAATATGAACTAGATGGCATAAAAAAAAAAAAGCAAATGCAAAATGTTCCTTTCCAATTTTAAAATGTGGCATTGTGGTAGAAAATGAGAGTAAGTATTGGTAAAGCAGAAAATACTAATAAAAAGTAAACATTTCATAAAATCAGTTTTCCTGTGATCAGATAGAAAAAGGTAAATCAGCAAATATTTTATTGTAGCTTGGAGGAAAAAAATGAGACATTTTGATCAGTATTGAATGTATTCTTGGCTTCTGTATCTTATTTTCTCCCCTTCAAAGCAAAATTGGGATGTCAAACGTTATTTCAGAAAGAAAAATTCCACATTGTATGCCATGTATCCTAATAGGTTCAATTGTTGTTCTTATGATGTATTTATTAAAGTGCAATTGTTGGCAGATCATTTAGAGAATGAGAGGGGAGAGGAAGTAGATAAATTTGAAAGATTGCCTCATTGTTCTGTAGCAGTATTCTGAAACTGTTTTGACAGGAATATTATTTTAATAGTTTTATTTTTTTGTCCATAATTGCTACCAGCAAGCAGAATTACGGCAGAAATAGAAGAAAAACTAAAAACAGAAGTTACATGATCATTTGACTTTCAGAGCTCTATCTGGATTTGTTGAGACTTATTAAGGGAACAAACCTGGGTGATTTTTACATCTAGGAAAAAGTTTAGGGGTTTGTTTTAGAATATCCTTTGATTGGATAATAAGACTCCTGAGTGTTTTTTGATTTGTAAAATTTTGAAGTATATTAAATGACTTTAAGATTATTTGGGCCTTCAAAATTCCAGATAAACAGATGGAATTTCTCAATGCCATTTAATAGTTCTTCCATAGTTTTTGAATAAAGCAATCTAATGGGAAGGACTGGATAAAACATTATAAAACATTAATGCTAAACTAGATATCACTCTTTAATACCAGAGTATATTTTTCCTGATACTACCTACACATTTTTTTTTTAACATTTTCAACTCACTTTTCTAGTGGTTTGGTTTTTATTCACTCAATAAATAATACGATTTTGTTAGTGTTCACTGAAATTTTTTCAGTGAACTTTTAATCTCAGATCTTTCATCCAGTTTTGTTGTTTTTAATCCTCCATTCTTTGCTTATCATATTTTGTTTAGAACTATACACATTAGATGCCCCTACCAAATACCTTTCTATTAATAATATTTTATTCTAATAAATGTTACATATAAAATTCAATAGATTATGTAAAAATTTATCTAAAGGGGAAAAATTAGGTTTAATAATAGCAGGGCAATAAATTCATCAGGGACTCAGTAATGATGTAAAGTTTGGGGCCTCCCTGGTGGCACAACGAGTTGAGTCTCAGCCTGTGAAGCTATCCGCAGCCACTGCAGCACAAGTTCAATCCCTGGCCAGGGAGCTTCTCTCATGGTGCGGCAGACCTCTCCTGCCTCTCCTGCTGCTACCCTCAGCAGTGTACTTCAGTCAATCTTCCTGTTCTGCTCCCCAGTCTGTCTCTGGCGAATCTTCTCACCACCCCACAACCTCTGGCCTATATGCCAGCTTATATGCATAAATAAATAGATCTTTTAAAAAAACGACGTAAAGTCAAAACAATATAAAATTAATAATCAAAAGTCTCATTTTTACTCTCCTCTTAGTGGATTGCTTTTACTGTTTTTTCATTATTTTAATGTTTCTTTATGAACATACAAGCAAATATGAATATTCTTATTTCTCTTTTTTACACAAATTTGTGATAGCTAACATTTCCTTAATGTTTATTATTTTAATAAATCACTACCCCCAATTTATGAGATAGGTCTTATCTTATTTCAATTTGATAGGCAAGAAAGCAAAATGCAGGATATTTAGTAACTTGCCCAAAGCAACACTGAGAAGTGTAGAAGCCTGGATTTAAAACCTGTAGTTCTGTCTTCTAAGCTTGAAATTTTAACATTCCAATGATAAAAATACAGGAGTACCAGCCTAGAACATTTAGACTAACAGTAGATATAAACATATAAATTCCATCAAATTAATGTTCATATATAGAAGAATGGACAATGACTTAAATGAAGTTATTCTTGTTTAAATCTATCTACATATTTTCATGGCATTTATAAAAGCAAATATAGGTGTACATCACAGACTGTGGTATTGAACCCAATATTTTGGATCTCTGAGATCTCAACAAAGTTACTTAACTTGGCTAAACTTAGATTTCTTGATCTCAACAAATGAAAAAATCATAGCCTATGCCCACATCGCAGTGTTGTTGCAAGGCTTAAAAGAGATCATCAAATACTGTGCTTAACCCACGGCCTTTCATATTCTAGGTGTTCAATAAATGGTAGTTTAAATTTTCATTCATATTATCAATGCCATATAAAATAATTGAATATTCTTCAGGAAATGGTGGTTCATTATTACTGAAAACCCTTATTAATGCTGATAGATCATTGAAGTGGATCATGTGTTCAAAGTAACATTATCTTCACTGAGCAAAGTGTCATATTATCTGTTTACTTCTAATTGCCACTCTTATGTTCATTTTAATCTCATGTATATTCCAAAGAAGCTGCTTTAGTGAAATCCTACATCATTAGATGGAATTATTGTAGTTTTTGCTTTCTAGTCTTACAGAAGATAATAATGAAAAATGCAAGGCATATGAGAGAACTTGCTAAAGTTGTCCTGAGACAATTCTATTCCAATGAAGATTTTCAGAACTGTGTCTGATGTTGTTTGTCTTGCACTGATTATCGCTAATTTTCATATTGGAAACTCCAACTGGTTACCAATTTTAACTTTACAAAGTTTTAACATCTGGCCGGAAAGTTGAGAATTAGAATTAAAAATGTATTATAACAATCTTTTGCATTTATGAGCTTGCTGAAGAGAGATATGATATCTTTTCTTTTTCAATTCTGACACATAGCAAATAAAATATAAACAATTGCTAAACAAATTATTCAAAATTATAAAGTTTTCAACTTTAGTTGGGTAGTATAAATAATAAAATTGAATAAATTCTTATCACTCCATATGATAATCTTTGGAGGCAAGTGAAAATGAATTTCTGAGATATACTTATCTGCAATATGACTGTCTTAAAGTGCTGTTAGAATTCTTACGGAGATTAAAATTCACTTTTTAACATAAATATATGTGAATATTATTCCACTTGCATTTTCATTAGCTTAAAAGGAATTTTCCATAGGTAGAAAAGCTGTATATGCATTCAGGCATCTCTTTATTCCAGAATGTCATGGAAGATTATATTACTTATAGTGATATTTGTTTTCTCTCTTCCTAACATTTAAATATGTAAATTTCAAATTTCACAATTTTTATACTCACACCCATAAATCTAAGTAGATAGAATCTACATATTTATCCTATAGAAAATTATCTACAGCAAAGAAAATCCCAAAATAAATCGATAAATAATTTGGGAAGTTCACATTTGTAGGGGAGAAAAATCTGCTACCCCAAGCTTTTGGCAAAAGCTTGAATTCATGGGAAGGACTCCGAAAACCAGATTAATGATGCTTTTGAAAAAGACATTTCTCTGTAAGGGTATTCCAGAGACCAAACCTCCTTATTAATTTTCAATTGAAAGGGCAGAATTAAAGTCTTCAAACACCTTGACTGACATTAATACCTCAAACTTCCTTGCCTTAGCTCAGCTATTTAAGATATCATCTGATGTCATATGGTAAGTTATTCACTCTTATTGGGTTTTCCCATGTACACAGGTTTTCCTATGTATACATGTCATCATTTAAAAAAATCTTTTTATTTATTTCATTCTATTCTATCAATCTATCTGATGTGTGCTTGATTATTTTGCCTGTCTAGACAAACACAGAGGGGTACAGGATGACTTGCTTTGCAGCCTAACATAGTATATCAGGACAAAACGTATAATTATTGAATTAATTTCAACTTTTGACAAAACAAATGAGGAAATGCATTTTGTAAATTTTGACCTCTTTTCTCTAAATCAATGTCTATTCTCTCTCTCTCTCTCTCTCTATCTCTCTCCCTCCTTCTCTCTCTCTCCTCTTTCTCCTCCTCCCCTCCCTCTCTTTGTGTGTCTCTCATCCTCTCTTATCATAAACTCTCAACTAGCAATTAATTGCACCTAATATAAAAGTGAGTAATTGGTAATCCCTGGTATAATTACATATCACCTACAAATATGGCACTTTATAGAAATAAAAAAAAATTAAGAATCACAGTAGATGTCATCACAGTTCCCTTCCCTTTGCTTATGAGTGAGTTTTGATGGAGTGTGGGGTGACAACATAATTAGTTGGCCTTTCTACCATGTAAACATTTGTAATATATGATATAGAGGCAGGATGATGGGAAGAAAGCATAAGGCATTTTGATGTATAAATAAGTTTCACCCATCTGTGAAGAAAACAGATGATTTATGAGACTTGTCTCCCTTTAATTAAGAACAATATACAGACCTTCTGCTATTTCAGAAGATATGGTGATGGACTAACCCAAAGAACTGTGAGGATGTGTTGAGTTAAGTCAAGTAAAGAAATCAGCAAGTTGGCTAGCATATATTATGCATGCAACATACATTTGTAATTAAAAGTATAGGTGTTTTATTGTTTCCTGTTTTTTTATTATTTTTTCTTGTTTCAATGAATTTTTTCATTTGTCTTTGGTTTCAGTTCAGCATTTCTTATTGCTTATCAATGGCAGACTTAACTATTATTTTTTTCCTACTACTCATATGTGGTTTATAGTACATATATTTGAAAGAACAATGACTTTAGGGTCAAACAGACCTAAGATTCAACTTCATCAATTTTACTTTTCCATCTGTACTTTTCATGAGGCTCCCAAGATAAAGTTGAACTAGATGAAAGAGAAATATATTTTGTAATATAGTTAAATGTGTCTCTCTCTCTCACACTCACACGGTCTATGTTGAAACCCTAACCTCCAGCACCTCAGAATGTATCATAATGTGACTATATTTTAAAACGTAGCCTTTAAAGATATGAAAAAGAAGTAATAAAGCTGAAACGAGGCTGTCAGGATGGATCCTAATCATAGCTGACAAGTATTGTGATAGGAAAGAATATGTGGACAAAAAAAGAGGCAGCAGTGACATGTATGCACAAAGGGAAGACCATGTGAGGACACAGCAAGAAGGCAACAATTTTTAAGTCCAGGAGAAAGACCTCAGAAGAAACAAAACTTGGTGACACTTGATCTTGGATTTGTAGACTCCAGAATTGTAAGAAAAATTAATTTGTGCTGTTTAAACCACCAGTTGGCGAGATTTTTCAATGAAACTAATATACCTATTTTAATGTTTTTTAGAAAATTAAAAATTAATTTGAGGTAAAATTTGGTCACATACAATTGACCATTTTAAGAACAATTCAGTATCCAAAATGTTGTACAACTATCACCTTACTCTAGTGCCAAAATACTTCTAACTCTAAAGAAATTTTCTTAACACATGAAACATTCTCTGTCTCATCTCTTAAGAGTCCAAAACTAATGTAGAACATCTGTAACCTAAGATAGATTACAGGATTGATTCCTGTAACTTATATTTTGTCGTATCAGGTAATCATGAGCCAAATATATTTCTATGGAAAGCTAAATGAATAAAAGACATTATCACTAAGAAAAAAGAACAAAAGAGAAAGTTAGGAAGGATTGTTTTCCTCATTGAGTTGAATTGGCCTAGTCTCCAGACCATGGACTTAACCATCCATCTAACCTTCTGGCCACATCTCCTGAATTAGCAGATAATCGAAATTCTGGCTATTTCTTCTTCCAAAAACAGTAAACACCCAGATGCACTGCCCAAAGTTCTTCACTCTGAGAGGATTAGGGCTCACCACCATCCTTCATGAATATCTCATATAAGGTAGATCACTTTTAGTTGGTGCCTGTAGACCATTATTGCAGAACTGTCTGTAAACTATCAATAGGTTCATTTTCTCTGAATTAGTCAATTCATTGTATAGAACTAAGTAGTGAAGCAATCATGCAGGCTAGGAGAGCAAAGGGAACTCAGCAGGAGTAAGGCTCCTGGGTAGCTGGGCATTACTTCATCATAACATTCTTGTCTTCAGGCCTGCTACAGAAAACCATGTAGATACTACTTCTACTTGCTGATGAAACACCACTATGTACACCCAAATTTGTGACTTGTGTCAGCTAACACCAAGTTCAAGGTGGCCATCTCAGGTGGCAAGATAGTCTGGTGGCTCATGGTTAAGTGTTCAGCTACTACAAAGGCCCACTGGCAAACAAAAAATGTATTTTTGAAAGAAGATTAGTTATCTATAGAGATGCCAGAACTTTGCTTCCAAGGGTTGAAAGTGTAATTCAATTACAGGATTTGCTAAAGACTAAAAACAATATCTCTCTTTTCCATGAACCTTGAAGCACCATTGCATCTACTGAATCATCTGGCTAAATAACAGAGCAGCTTACACAGCACACTAGAACTGTAGGGAAGTTTTTCTGCCGTCTAGGCCTCACTGAAAATGAATAACTTTCTGAGTTACATGGTACCTAAAACAGCACATCTAAATAAAGAATAGATTGCTTTGGAAATCTAAAGAGGTCCCTTAGGCACTTTGCCTTTCTTTTGGTTGTAGGAAGAGTCAAATGTAACAACTGAAACTTCCCCTTAGAAGGAAGATCTCTAATATTCCACATCCTTCTTACTGGAAATTTCACCGAAGTAGAAATTCCCTGCATTTTTTTCTGATTTATTTCCTCTAACATACAAATGTTTTATCAATAACCTAGAGTTGTGGCTACTTTTTGTTCACTAGGTCCAATCAACAAAATACTATCAATGTAATGAAAGGGAAAGCAATTAAGTTTCCTGCTGACTAAATTATGATATAGGATGGAGAGTTGATATATCCCTGAGGCAGGCCAGTGAAGGTGTATTGTTCTTCTCAATAGTGAAAAACAAACTGTTTCTGGTGGTTTTACTGACAGTATCAAGATAAAAGCATTTGTCAGATCAATTGCAGAATACCAAGTACAAAGGTATGTGTTAATTTCCTCAAGCAATGAAACCTCATCTAATATTACACCTATGATTAGAGTGACCCCATGGCTAGTTTATGATAATCCATTGTCTTTCACCAAGATCTATCTATTTGCTGCATAGGCTAAATATGCAAGGTGAATGAGAATGTATTACCACATTGCATTCTTCATGGCCTTACTTTCTCTGTGATTCCTCCAAGAATGTGATGTTCCTTTTATTTATTTTTTAACTGTTTTCCTAAGTAGAGCAGTTCTAGTGGCTTCCATACAAACATTTATTCATTTTATTTACTATAATTATGTTTTGATTTATTATTCTTTAACAACTTTACAGCTTCACACCTCTACATGTGCACATGCTTCACTCACCCCCAAAGCTCCAGTGGCACTACGCTATCACAGAAAGTCCTCTCGCCCCACCTCATCCTTCCCCCTCCCCTTTCCCATTGGTAGTCACCATATTTTTCATAGTCTAAGAGTTATTTTTTTGTGTATTGCCAGTATGACCATAATAGGCCTCACTCCATAGATCTGGGAATGAATGTGATGATTCTGCCAATTGCTGATTATGTTAATTCCAATTACACATGCTAAACTGAGAACCTCATGAGTGGGAATACCTGGGGATCAGATTTTAGGGACCCACTGCACCCACTCAGTTAAAGCTGAGTTAAGATTTCACCAATGAAACTTGATAAATTCCTAATCTGACAAGTGGACCACAGCAGCATTTGGGGTCTCCTGGAAATAGTTTCTGATTCAAAACTAGCTTGCAATAAATAATCCCTGAAAAGTATAGTTATTTCCTTTCCTTGATGTTCAGTCACCCTGAAAAAAGTTTGCAGATCTCTTTGGGGAAGCTTATAAAAATATGGCAATTTAGTCAGGGGATCTCTGTCTTTCCTTTATTGGGGGAGGAGGGTTAACTTGGTCTATAAACTAGTTCAATTCTAATAATTTATTGAGGGAATGTGAACTTTGTTTTCAGTATTCAAATTAGACTTCTGTTCATTTGACCTAGAACTCTTACACTTATACAGATTGCATTGGAATTTAGCAGGCTACCCATCTATATCACATATAGAGACCCCATGATCAGCTAAACAATTCCATAGATCTCTGTGAATCAGGTTGTTTTGATTACTGCATTATCTCTTTTGCCCATTATAGTGACCTTGATGATTAAGTGCCACTATTTATCCCAGAATACAATGAGCCCCATTGTATTTAAGGATCTGAGTTTAGTGACAGCAGTTCTTGCCATAATTCCTGTTCTACAGAGAAAAGCAATCAGAAATCTCTTGAAGGAATTTGAGAGTTCCCTCATAAATTTATTCCTCATGCATGAAGTGATCTCTAGCCTTTAACAAGGCTAGAGTGGACAGATCTTATGTGATAAAATTACTCTAACATTGCAGGTCCCTTAAGGCTTTGAATATCTTCTACTCTCAAGCTACAACACTGAATATAGAATCTCTGTTCACGGAGCCAACAGCAATGATTTCTATCAACCCATCTTCATATTCGTTCAGCCATTATCCCATACAAACCAGCATGATTTCTCTCTGAGCAAATTGCAAAATCCATGCAGTTCTATTGGAATGCATTGCAACTATTCATTTCTCAGACATTTACTACACTTATGGTTTGAGACACTAGATTTGGCTTTTAGCTGTTTCAATTCTGTGAACACAAGAGATAAGGGGTTTTATCAGAGAAGACACAGAAACTTTTAGGTTATGTGATATTTGAGGAGAAAACTGGAACACTTGAGCTCATCTTTTTCCTTCCTCACTTAGTCAAGTGTTAATAGAAGCAAATAGTTAATTTTACTATATTCATTAGTTTGACTAAAATATTCTAATCTAACTAATATATGGTCACCCAGAGCTTAACTTCTTATTAGTATTTAACAAGGATTTTTCAAAGGTGATATTTTGTTTATCTGTATTCCACATCATACAATGAGCTATCTCTCTTTTATTATAGGAATCACCAAGACCTTTAAACTTGATTAGAAAACCAAAGGAAAAACAAACAAAAAAGAAACAAGGCCACAAAAGATTATTTTCCTATAGAACCACCTACAGTGCCAAAATTTGCTCTCTGAAGAAACTTATGTGTATATAAAATTAATAATCCTATAATTTTTTGTTATATATATTATGCTATATTATATGAAATTTTATATATAGATATAAATTAATGTTCTCTTAGTATTTACTTCTATTGTATCCTCAGGCATAATTTAACCTCTTGTTCTCTTTTCTTCTCTGCTTTGAACCTTAATATCAGATCGTTTCAAAAATACAAGATTTAAAATGTTACTAATTGATATTTAGAATGAATCTAACTAAAATAATACATCTTTCTGATTCAAATATTTATGATAATTTCTAAAGAGTAAAGATTAGGATAGTCCCAGGGTCCCAGAGCAACAGAATACCAAGTGAATAATTGTTTTTTCTGTCTTCTTTGAAAGGGAAACATACTATAAGTATGGTATGTATTAAAGGTCTCTCAAAAGTAGTAAATGAGTTCCAAGTAATCTATATAACTGGCAACTTACCACATATTTTCATGGTTTTGCTAGATCAAAAGTAAAGTTCTGATTAAAAAAAATAGTTTGTGGAAGATGTGTGGCCTGGGGCTGAATTGTTAGTGAATGAACATAGTTTTATTCATGCTAAACTGGGCCTATATATCAACTGATGTGACATTGTAAAACATCAGCTCAATTTGGGGAGAAAGAACAAATTCAACTTTATTGTTGATGCCTGGGGGATTAATGATTCTACATTTTCATTTTGATTCACTTATTTTGATCTTAAATTGTTAGACTCAATTACTAGTGGTAAATCCCATCTAGCCTCGCTGCATAATTGGTTTTTGTAGAGTCCATTATCCTAATAATTATACTCTAATTGACATAAAATGAAATATTCTGATAAAGAGCATCAGGAAATAATAATAGTTATTAATAGTAATTAAATTCTTTACAGCCATGATAGAGCACAAAGGTTGAAGGATTTTTAAAACAAATTTATCTAAAACTTAAATAGCAATCATAAACATAAAATATATTTTTTGTAGTTCATCTATACAAACTAAAATGCCTTAAAATGTATAGTGGAAAATTTTCTCCATACTAAAAACAATTGAGTGAATTCAATTAGTACATTTGTGCTAGAATGACTGTTTTTTGTTGGTTTTTTTTTTATCCATTCATTCAATTCACCCTGTCTACCTATATCAAGAATTAAGATGAAACCTGAGAGCAAAATTACATTAACAAGGCATATCTTTAACTGTAAGAATTGAAAATTTTTGAAATTCTGGTTATAAGATGATGTCATGATAACCTACAAGAGAAAATATAGCTTATGGTGGTCGTAACAGTAGGGATAGGGATTGAGAATATCTTTTGCACCTTCTTTAATGTTTCCTAGTAGAGAGAAAACAATAAAAACAACATTCTTGTCTCGATTCTCTCTGTTACCCTCAGTTCCCTGACGCCTCTTGCAAAATGATGAGATATCTTCCACAGAGTGGTCCAGTTAGTGTTGGCTATGATTCAAGTAGCCACATAGCTATAATTACAAGAAAGATTATTTTTATACATACTTTGGTGCAAATAACATTCTACAATACATATAGAATAGAGTGACATTAAAATAATTGAATTTGCTTTCATTTACATTCCAAATCTAAAACAAATATGTATAAATATATATTCAGATGATATTCCAGACCTCTAATATGGAAGGAATATGATTTGTACTATTTCTTCCAGCCTTGGAGATAATTATGACCTGAGACATTCACATTCTTTTGCCTTCTTCCATTTGTAATATTATTTATAATATTATTTAGAGGTAGAGGTTCTACTTCAAGTGATGGGATTGAATATAGACAATTGAATTATGGAGTTTTGAAAAATCACGGTTAATAAGTGAAATTTAAAGGATCTGACTATGTATAGCTTAGGCATAAAATGAAAAATAAAAAAATGAGAGCTGTCTTCAAACATTTTAAGAATTTCCACATAAAAAATTTTTAAAAGATTTATTTATTTATGCATACAAGCTGGGGTGTAGGCCAGAGGTGTGGGGTGGTGAGAGGATTCACCAGAGACAGAGCGGGGAGCACAACAGGTAGATAGACTGAAGTATACTGCTGAGGGCAGCAGCGGGCGAGGCAGGGGAGGTCTGCTGCGCCATGTGGGGAGCTCCCTAGCTGGGTATCGAACTCATGCTGCCGTAGCACTGGATAGCTTCATAGTGCTGTGCTTAACCTGTTGTGCCACCAGGGAGCCCCTCCCCCCCATGAAAATGTTTAAATTTATTTCTCTTACTCTGGGAGAAAGACCCAAGATCAATTATATGAAGAATGATTTGAATTTAATGCAATGTGAAACCTTCTGGAAATTAGAGCTACCCAAGAAAAAACCCAACTTTAGACAGGTAGACAGTTTACTTTAGTTGGAATTTTATAATTAGGTATAGTAACTAATTACTATAGAAGGAATTTCTGCACTGAATGGATTTTGGTAACTGAACAATAAGGTTTTTCCTAACCATCAAATTTTGCTAATTATTTCTTAACCTTTAACATGATAACCTCTATAGGATTTTATGGATAATTATCAAAGTAAATGAAAAGAGGAATCAATGTTTATATCAAAATGTTTTAAAATAAGTTAGTAATCAAATTCCTCTGAGTTAAGTCTGGTGCTATTATTATTTAGTGTTGTATGTGAGCATTTATCTCTGATTATACCTCATTGAAAAGTGACTGAAGATTCCAAGCATTTTAAACCATAATATCACACACTAATTACCTTAGCTGATAATTCCATTCACATGCATCTTCTCTGTCTTAAATACTCTTACTGATCCAATCAAGATCCAAAGTAGACATAGTCACTTCTCCTTTACTCTAGCACACTAATTAAAGTGCCATAAAATAAATTTGTATGCTGAACTGCAATTATTTGCTTATGCTCCTATTTTCTATTCAGATTTCTGGTATTATATTAAATCACTAATAATTTCATTCATCATCAAAATGATCTAGTTATTAGGGTAGATATCTAGTATAATACACAGAAAAATTATCTATGATTTTTGTACCTTTAGTACATTGCCCAATCTTGTAAATATTCATGTGATAGGCATTATTACCTATTTGTTTAAGGAAAAGTAGTCTCTTACCTTACACAATTCTTAAAAGGAATATGAGCAAGGGCCAAGAAAGAACCAAGAACTACTGGCATAATGATTTTCCTCCCTTTCTCTATATGATATATGTTATAGATCAGAAGCTACACTAGTATGATATGCTGAATCTGGACAAAAGATTATTCTGTTTGTTAGACTGACTTAATTGCAAATGTGTTTAAACTGTATCTACTATTAATATTTAAATATCATGTTTCATGCAGTAATCTGGATTTCTGATTTCTCTTTAGAAATATTCAATCCATTCTCTTGCATTGCATGTCTAACTCTTTAAGGAATTCTTAATGTTTCCAGATTTGCTATACTTTCCATGATCCCATATATTTCTTGGTCAATAAAGATCAATAAATGTTGCTGCTTATCAGCCTAGAACCACTAACTTAATATTCATTATGTTCTTGCTCACAATCAACATTTGAATTTGGAATCTCATCTACAGATACAAATTCTTAAGATGAAATATGGTGTTTTGTTTTCTAATAAAATATGCACATCTATCCCTTGTGTATTTTTTTCTGGGCAGAATTTGTGTTTGTATGAGTTATAAGAGAAATATAAAGTTTATAGTGATGGAGTGGGAGTAGTGTGTAGTGGATTAAAATATATAGAAATACATTTTTTATAAAAATAAAAGTCTCCTTTTTTCACAAATATGATAATATACCATAATCATCAACCATATTCCATTCCTAACCTAAACACCATTAGCTGATCTCTAATTATTGAATGAAAGAACTGATTAATGCATATAGTTGTGTAATCAGTGGATACACAAAACGACTGATCATTTCTTAATGAAGTATCAGTGGGAAAAACATAAATAGTTGTTAGGTATATAGGGGCTGGTATGAAAATTCTAGCTCTGGTATAGCCAGCCTGATATGGAAATCTCTCTTAATCTCTCTCTCATTTTTCAATCTCTCTTAATCTCTCTCTCATCTTAATCTCTCTTAATCTCTCTCTCATCTTTATGTGCCTTCAATATGGGAGAATATAATAATATTTACTTCCTAGGACTATTCTTAAAGAGCAAATAAGATAGTACCCCTAGAGTACTTAGAAAAATGCCAGATGCATCAAAAAGGACTGAATAAACATTAACTGTAATATATTACTGGAAACTGACAAGTAATATTCATTATTATGTTTAAGTATCAATCAAGTCTTCTTAGAAAGTCTTTAAAACGTAAAATTTGAAGCAGCAAATTTTCAAAATAAAAAAAAGATAAATTGATCATTATTAGGCAATGTCAATTGCTGCAGAATTGATGGATGAGTAATTTTTAATATTTCTACACAATTGCATTTAAAAGCAAGATACTTATATTTTGTTATTTAGCTAAAAGAAATGTACTTCAAATGAAGCTCTTACATCCTACACCTCACTTGGCAGAGTCAAGAATCAAACTGTCAGAAGAGATTATTGAAGTTTCCTCCCGATGCATACATTTGTACACAAATTTAAAGAGTGACTCTCCTTGGATGCTAGCAGAATCTAAAAGTGAAATCTTCAAAACATTAGCAAATTATTTCTATAAAATTTCCTTTTAGATTAACATGTGAGCAGCTTTTTAGTTCTCTCTTGCTTTAGCCAAGAAAGGACAACTAGACTATTATCTGAAAATTTTTTATTTTGAATGCTTATTTATTTATTTATTTTCTTTCCAGGTTCCATTATTACATTTTCCTTAGCATTAAAGCCTGAGGTGAAAAATAATTTCATCCCACATGGCACAAGTTTGAAATCTGTTATTAATCTAGTAATCTAGTAATTTATATACTGCTACAAATAGGATTGAAATGGGGTTCACAAAGAGCATATCAAAAGATTTTGAGAGGGATTCATAGCCTGAGAGAATACATTATGGATTTTATGTTACCTGATTTAGTGACTGTTTCTTAATGCGCACAGAGATTATAGTTGTTTAAAAATAATTTGTGTTGATAATTAGGTAATATTTGATAATATGGTGATGATTTTCTTTAAAAATTTCATATATAAAAGGCAGATTTCATTTTCTCTCTATGAACTTTTACAAGACTCATGACATTTACCAAAGCTATCTGAAATATAGGTGTCATATAATTTATTGTTCAAACTGGGAAATTTTGTGAATTTGAAAAGAGTACTACTAATAATTATACTAGGAATATAGGAATAAATCAGTGTCACAGGCAAAATAATTTCTATGAACACCCTTATTAAAGACTATTCATTAGTTAATTTATCTCTCAAACAACTTGCTCAGGTCAGCAGTTAAGATGTAAAATAATTATGAGTTCTTTTTATGTTGCACAATTTTTTTTTTTTTTTTTTTTTTTTTTATATATATTTTTATTGTTATTTATGTCTTTTACATTTTGTATTCCCCTAGGGTAGCCCACCACCAATTCACCCGTGATCCATCTCCATGGTCCCTTGTGAGGTGTTAAAAAGAAAAACTGAAAAGATACAGAGAAAAATCTGTGGTATTTTAAAGTGAGGTGAAACAGATGGCTAGTCTTCCTCTCTCACCAATAATAGATATGATTTTATAAATATTAAGCCTGTACCTTATGCATGATTCTGATCTTTTTTCACACATAAAAAATTCTCATTTGTAGTGTCCTGAAACAATTATATCTGAAGCTAATATAGTTTATTCTTTTTGACTAACTCCCTACTAGAATATTTCATTATGTTAACTTTCAAATGAGTACAAAAGTAGACAATTATGTAATCAAGATCTGTATAAATTCATGTATCTGTTCATTCATGTATCCTGCTATCTGTTGCCTTATGAAATACTACTTTATACAACATGAAAGAATGTGCTGGTGAATTTACTAACTATATTTACATTATATTTTTTACATTAAATGCAAAATATATTTACTTTTTTTCATTTTTTTCATAAACCAACAACTATAGATTTATTAGGTAAGAATTTTGCCAACATGGATGGAGCTGGAAGGAATAATGTTAAGTTAAATAAATCAAAAAGAGAAAGATACATACTGAAAGGGGTCATATGTGGAATATAGATTTGCTGACTAAGAATGAGATAAATATAAGCTTAAAAACTGACCCTTGAAAGCTGACTACAGAACTGAAGCAACCAGATGGGGTAACAGATAGGTAAGGGGTGAAAACAAAGATGAAAGGGAGCACAAAGGACTATGGTGGTATACTAAGGGTGATTTGGTGGTGAGTGCACTATGGTGGCCATATATGATGAAGGGAAACCCTATACTTCCAAAATAGCAACAGTATCATAAGACAGAATTAACTCAATTAAAATTAATTAACTAATTAAGAATTTTATAACAGAAACTTTTGTGAAGTGTGTAGCTATAACTCTGCACCCAAGAGTCAGCAAAAATCTAACTACTCCATGCTTTCTCCACAATAGGTTTCCTTGATTCTAGTGTGCTTAAAATTTCTCATCATCCTCTTTCCAGAAAGTCAATTTCAGAAGTCATCGGGTGGGGTCCAAGGTCTTAGATATTTTAACAATGCCTTAACTGATTTTGATATAGATGGTATGTGAAATTTGTTTGGGAAACTGCTCTACAACAAATATTAAGAAATATGAGTGCATACAGGTAAGTTTCCTATGAGTTGTTCCGGTATTAATTCCTAAATAAAATTTATAAATATTCCAAGCAAGAATATTTAACAGGCTATTGAGTTCATTCATGCACCCTGTAAATGTTTACTGAGAATTCTGTGTCTGCTGGGGATGAATTAGTATACAAAAAAGGTTCTCATCTTCCAAGAATATAGCAAAATACACTTCTCAGTCCAGATGCTAAAGACTACGATGGTACATTCATAGTGGTAGGGAATCACATAGACAAATTCTTAACCAAGAAAGAAATTCAGTCCCTTCAGAGGAAATATTATATAAATTAAGGACCAAAGATTTACCATGATTTAGTTAGTTAAAAGCGGGAGAGAGGGAAAAAATCATCAAACAATATAAGCCAGTTTGGGGATCTTAATGATTAAATTTCTTGTGGCAAAATTAATTTTTGGTGGAAGCATAAGGAGGAATCATGAAATTTGTGACTGGTTTGGGAAGATTTCATCAGGTTGTAAAATGACTCATAAGCAATTCTACAGAGTTTAGGTTAAATCATAATTTTTCTTCATATTAACTTATTGTTAGCTTCTGTTTATTCCAATGTTCTCTTTAATTAAATTTGTGGTAAGTATCTCCTTTTGCTTCATGTGCATTTTGTTGCCAAATTATTTCTGTTTTTTTTTCTAATATTTACAAACTATGATGAGGGTTACTAAGACATTTTAAATATGCCTTTTGGGGTAAACTTACCATAGTGATTATTTCCATTTTTAAAGTTGTGGTACTTCTAATTTATTTAGAAAGGTGCTTATATTCAAATAAATATCTTATGCCTGCCTTTGTCAATACTTTTATTACAAGCCTGATTCTTCTAATTACATAGCTTCCTCTTTGCTGTTTTTCTTATTAAGAATAAACTCAGCTGATAAGTTCAATACCCCAGCAGCTTTAAAGTCATCATTAATTTAATGTCACTCACTCTTCATTTATTAGTGGTCCTAATTTCTCATCAATCCTGAAATATTTGGAGAAGCTGACCTATACAATTTGATCCCAGTTGCAAGTATTAATTAATCAAGTTCTCTCACTGCTCTCATGTTTCCTTGACAACTTTAATATTGAAACAATCTTGATTGAGATTTTTTTTTTTTATCTCCTTCACTTCCAGGTCTTCTTAAGTTGGTAAAATTTGGAAAGACTACCTTTGGAAAACCACTGTGAAAATCATATCAAAATGCAAACATAAGATATTCTTATTTGATTAAACTTACATAAATGAAATTTCATTTAAATTTCTAATTGAAGCTATCAAGAAATTTGGAAATGTATGCAGAAACAATCCCTAAATATTATATATATATACACACATATACATATAAATTGCGATTCCTATCCACATTTATTTTTTTTAACAGGGATAGTATATTACTATCTTGTATAAAGATGTTTGTAAACATGTGTTCCATGGACCACCTTATAGAATACTAACTTAACATATACTTACTAAAGCAGAATATTATAGATAAACATACCCATCAAAATGGTAATAAAATTAGTAGATGATTCTTTTCATACCAAAGTTTAAGAACAATTATACTAAATATTTGAAATATTTCCTTCTTTTACAATTCAACATTACACTATACTCTCTCTCATAATGAGAGAATATGGTGAATATGGCTCATATATACTACATACAAAACTTGTTTATTTTATAGGAATAAAATTTTATTTTATAAGAATGTACAAATATAGCATGGATTGTTAGAGTAATGTGTCACTAAACTGTGATTTTTTTTTTATACTGTGCACATACAAATACTTTTATGGATGCTAGTTTGACACAAATCAATTAGGTGGATTTGTTACCAGATATAGAACAGAGGTTTTAGAATTATTATGTGACTTCAAAATTGACTTCTAATAATATCAGAAGATACATGTCTTTCAAAAATAAGGAAAATAAACATTAAATTTTTACTTAATTTTAAGTGCTGGTTGAACTACAAATACTGAATTCTTGGGTTGAATTTTAAAGTTAATCTTATATTTCATTTCAGAACATCATACAGTGATGAATTAGGGATGTATAGGAATGTTTAAATACTGTTTAAATGTTTAAATACTCAAAAAAATCTATCATTTTTAGTGTTGCTCATGTCTACTATATAAATAATTCCACTACATCAGTCTCAAGCTACAAATGTGACACCACTTTCCACAGAATTCAGAAAAGATGCACAGTAACATATATTTTATAGAATTCTAATCACACAAATGATATAGATGCAGTCAACTTAAAAATAATAGATAACAGTAAAATGTAGTGATATAATTAAGTTACAATTTTTTATATTTTATTACAGTTGCTTTCATTATAATAATTTTATTGATACTTAACATAATTTAACTCTAAAAATTAAGAATTTAACCATTTGATGGAAAAAATCCTGATCATTTCAAACTACTTCTCACAAGTAGATATGTTAGAGAGCACTAATATCATAATAGACTTGTATCCCTTTTGATACACACACACACACACACACACACACACACACACACCAGTGTCTATATAAAAATTTGTTTTTGTCCTATACATGGTTTTATTTTCTTGTAAATAACTTTGGCAATCAATTCTTAGCTGAACTCTATTTCTAGAGAACATTCATATCATATGATATAAAATTCATATGAAAACTAAGTGCCTTGCCAGTAGTCAGAGAAGCCAAGTCTTGTGTGTGTTTGTGTGTGTGTGTGTTCATTTTTTTTTCCAGGTAAATTCTAGCTGGGTTTTGAATCCCAGGTATAGATTTAATCCCTGTTACCAAGTGTGCTATTTTGATATCCAATAAGATAGTAAATATTCAGGTAATAGCCTCAAAACAGAAGTTCAAGTTCTCAAGATCCTTTAGTAGTTTTTTACTATACAAATTGCTAAGCATGGTATCTTATAAAATGCTATTCTACTGACTATTTTTATCAAATTCTACAATAAAGATTAGTTGAGGCACATGTCTATAATTTTTGATAAATCTGTCCTTTCTTACGAGCTTTTAGCCAGAGTTGGAGTGTTGATACTATTCATCTTTTGCACTAGGTTAGCACACTTGAATAGATCTGAACCTGCTCGAGGTTGTCAAGAAAACCAAGGGCACATTGTGAATCTGCATTGAGATTCAGTTCACATTGTTTTCTCGCTCTCTTTCTCTTATAAAGTATTTAAATAAAACTCAAGGCAAGTGTTTGAAGTTAAGTACTGTCTTCTTAACAAAGAAGCAGTCCAGTAGCTTTGCTAGTGTAACATTAAGAAGCTTTGAGAGTTTATATGATAATATTGAAATTTAGGCTTAAAATTTACTTGTAGAAGCACTATTTAATATGCATTTTATTGGTTCGTTATTACAAATGAAGTATATTTGTTATTCATATGAATCCAAAGAATTGAGCTAAGGTAAAAAAAAAAAATTAACATATTTAACACAACGTAGTTTTTGGGTTGTAAGCTTGTAATTGGATCACTCAGAATTTTAGATCTAGAATAAAACTGAAAAAACAACAACAACAACAACAAGATAATGATTGGCATTTAATAAGGCTCAATTACAAATAACTTAAGTAACAAATGTGAACTGAAATTAGAAAACAGGTCCATAGATGAAAACAAAAAAAACCAAAATATTCTTCAACCCTAGTAGGCATTTTGAAGTGCTTACTAAAGTTGAAAGATACTCCATGATCATTACTATTAGCACCCCTGGTTTTATGGAAAGTAAGCAACACAATTAACAGAGTTAACAGACAAGTCCCCATTTTTTTTTTATGTAATTTGTTTGGTGCCTACAAAGGTAAATATAGTGACTTGGAAGACAATTGCATTTTCTTGACTAGTTACATGGGGAAAAAAATATAAACACTTTAGGAACAGATAGGTGAACAAAGAAGTCACAAATGAAAAGCAGAAAATCTTTTCCAATGAGTCAATTCTGAAGGCACATTCCTTCAGATTTCCTTATGTACTTTTGCTACTTTTATTGATACAGCATTTTCTTCCTTAGATATTTGTTGATACAAAACCTCCAATATAAGGTTTGTGTTTGACAGTCTGATATAGATTTCACAAAAACATGTGCAACTGTTTTTGATAAGCATGCAAACTGTGAACAAAGAATACACTTTAATTCACCAACACAGTCTAAACCTTTAAATATCATTATTAACTACAATTAAACTTTTAAGTATGGCTATTTTTTAATCAAGCAATTGGGAAGCAAGTCCCCAGTCTAGATCTGTCTAAATGATCTATTTTAATCAAAACAGGATCATGCCAACTTTCCCTGTCACTATGCATATATGACCCTAAAATGCTTTGTTCTTATCAAGTCCCCTTTTCATTCCTGTTGCTTCCTTGCTGTCTATGATTTCAATTATTAAATAATAACACTTTATGTCTAAATTTCTTCAGCTTCCTCAGAGTTGTCAGGCAAGAATGATTTGATTCAAGTATATGCTTATGAAATACTTCTATATTACTATATCAAATAACACTTTAAACATGGACAATAAAAAACCAAGATATTTTTTCATGTTCTCTAAATATTATAGCTTTCAACAATTTAAAAAAATTGATCTTATTATTTCATAGAGTAGTCAGCATTTTCCAATTATCTAATTCTTAAAATTTTGCTCTAGGTGTTAACTGATAAATTTTCCAATGAATGGAAAGATTCTGAACATTTGAAAAACTCTGAAGTGCCATATAATTGCATTAAATATGTTGAAATAATTTCCAAAGTCAGAAATTAATTAGAAAATAAATATTAGAATTGCAGCTTGAAGTAAAATAGCTATCGAAAAACATATCCATTAACATATGGAACTAAGAGAAAGTTTTCATTTCACATTTTCAAACATTAAAGATATTTTTCATAATTGTTATGAGAGAAAGTAATAGTGCTGAAACTTTCAGAAGTATACTATGAGAATATATATAATAACCACAACTCACAAGATAGCTCATTAGCTCAAATTTATAGAATATCTGCCTACTTAATAACCTAGTCATTTCTTCAACATGAACTTGGTGTGATTTTTCTTGAATTTGATTTGAATATGTAAATCAGTATAGGAAGATTGACATGTTAGCAATAGAAATTCTTGATCCATGAATATAGTATAATTTTCCATTAGTTTAACTTGTGTTCAGATTTTAGTTAACTAGTTTAAGGACTTATGATCATAACTAATATTGTCTCTATGAAAAAAAAGCAAACTCAAAATGAAAACAATTTATTTGGATAGAATTAGAATTTGGATAGAATTAGCTCGTAGTTTGGTCAAAAGCTCTTATTTTTTCACAGGTGTCATTATGAGTTATTGTGAGAATAATCCTTACAAGTATTAATTGCTCTTACATTTTTCATTCAGAAAATTAAAATGTTGCTTAACATATAAAGAACTATGAAACACTTTAATATTTATGGGGAGTTATCACTTTAAAAATGCCATGAAATTTTTAATAGCACAATGAAACCAATTGTATTGATAATGAAGCCTTAATGTCCCTGTCTACCAGTTTCATAGAAGAACAGTTAGAATACACTGGGAAATAGAATGTAATGATTGCCCTATGTCAAACCTACTTCAATTTTATTTTCTGCCACAGAATGTAATCATTTCACATTTTATGTATTGGTCATAATTATTCTGCAACCAAAGGAGAATTTATTCAAATATATACGTAATGAACTTGGAGGATATGTGAGGAAAATTATGTGAAAGTTGAAAATAGATTTGGAATGCACTCCTTTAAGTGAAGGAAATAAAGCATTTTACTTTTATCAATACATGCTTCCTTCTTCCTTTTTTAGTGTCTGTGTGAGTGTTTGTGAGTGTGTGTGTGCGTGTGTGTGTGCGCGCGCACGTGTGCATTCATGCCTGGACTTGTTTCACTTGGTAAGATAAGAATATTGAATCAATATCAAGTATCATCCTAACAGAAGCTAATGTTGTTCCCATGTGTGTAGAGACAAGGTGTTATAGATAAAGGAATGCTGCATGTGAAAACAATCTCCACACCTAAAAAGGAGAGATTTTCTACTGTTTCTATGAACTGTCTTAGTGAAATGACCTAGAATTGTAGGTAGCTATGATCCTTGGAGTGGATTTTGATTAATAACACTGGTCAACAATTTTTTACAAAAGTCATATCACTGAAATAAAATTACTCATTTCCTATCAATTTGTATGTGCTCAACATGAATATGACAGTCAAATTCTAATTTTGGCTCTAGTTTATTTTGCAATCTGCAGTAAATTGATTACATCACGAAATGCATGCCAATAGTAATAGGCCTACAATAAATACCTGTAAAAAATCATAGACTACTTCTTAGATTTCTTCGCTTGTCTCTTGTACAGCTGTTCAGGAGCATCTCTGGGAAGTGTCCAGCAGTAGTCAGCCAGCATTGTAGGGGACCGTTTTCCCTGGTATCTTTATTCTATTGATGTGATATCTTGATGAAAATGTTCTCCATGTTCATCACTAGCCATACCAGAGTTTTCAGGGAAGAAATCCAGATGGGAATGAAGGAAGTGGATCTTTAGAGACATTTGCAGCCAAGTTTCTGATATTGAATCAGCATGTCTTCTACTAGTTCTTTGTAGTTTTCTGCCCTAACATTCCCAAGAAAGTTCGTAGACACTAGGCTAAAAGCATTCCATGCTTGTTTCGCATCACCCTGCAACAAGTTGTTGAATTGGTCATCTCAATGCAAACAGAACGTTTGGGTAAACTATTCTTGACTTATTTTGCTTCATTATTCTGCCAGAAAGAGGAGGAACCATGCAGAGTAACAGTCTTTTCTGTGGTTGCTTGGCTCTCTCCACACCTTGGGGACGACAAATGGTGTTGATGGTTTTTGCCATCTAAGCATTGTGAAAGCTGTGTTGGACATGTAGCACAGCATATATGCGGGGCCCAAGGCTTGTCTTGGTCACCAACCTTGCATCTGAAGGAAAGGTGATAAGCCTTCTTCACTTGAGAAGTGATACTTTTCTTCTGGTTGGTAAGTGTCACTTCTCCACAAATGGAGCAGAAATTGTCCATGCTATTAACGCACTTTCAAGACATTACTGTTCTGTATTGTGCCTAAATGGATAAAATAATAACAGCTGTATGGAAGAGTAGCATAAACTGTCTCCCACAAAGTCTGAAATATTTTCAATGCTCAACCTTTCTGACAGGGCTTTCTGTAGTTCACTGCTGACATCAGCTTACTTCAGCAGCCACCTGGCAGTAGCATTACACTGCATCAGAAAATGATGCAATCAACTCTGGGTGATGTGTGTATGATGGTATTATGCAATGTGGTGCAATATTACATCATTCTAGGCTGATTGAGGATGTTGTTGCAGTCCTACTGGATATATTTACACAGTGAAACATAAAATGAATTATATGAAATATCTTCAAAACGAGAAATAAAAAATTTTCAGGGTTATATTCATGTTCAGCACAACAAGATACTACAGATTAGGGCCTTTATAAGTCAGTTATGATCTCACTGTTGACCAGTGTAATAAGTATGGGACTGGAGAGAATCAATTGTCCATTTCTCTTTCTTCCCTTTAGAGGTAAACTCCATGATTTCTTACACTCTTAGATAAAATAACAATTATATTTGACAGGAAGCTGTGACCAACTTACTAACATACGATTTTCTAATTTCTTCTCCTCTTTCTCTTCCTCACATCCCTGTTACAATTCCTCCAGCTTTCTTAGTATTACAAAGTGAGGAAGAATCTACATGCAAAACTTTGAATTAGGCTTTCTTTTCCAGATAACTTTGACTAAGAAAAATATATTAAAAATAGTAGTGTCATGTCACATGTGTAGTACTCAAAACATGCATTTTTAAAGAAATCTTTTTTCATCATATTATTGCCAAAATGAAAATAAAATATTCCTATTCTTTCCATGTTCACAGCCTGATCTGGCCCAAGTTATATGTAAAATATTACAACAAAATCCATTCAATGAAAATATATATCATATTTCATATTTGAATTGCAAACTGATGAAATTTTAAGTTGAAATAATAAAACTTTTATATTTACTAGTTTTGTAATCATATGTTTCCGAGAACATACACTATTATCTAATGCTGCAAATTTTGTTACTGGGTGCCTACATATTCTATTTTACCAGTTTAAAGAGATATCTAAGTAGTTGGTAACTAATAACCTGTGCTTCCATTTAAACTAACAGATTGTTCACAAATTTCATAACCAAATGAAATGGACTTTCTAACATTAGATCATTAAATGCATTGCCAATGAATCAGACAAAACACAAAAGTACTTAAAATTAAATGAGATGCATTAATTGAATGACATTCACTCCTGAAGTTATTGCAGATAATTTTTAATCCCCCAAATTCACCACCTTACAGCAAAACAAGTATTTCTGCTTTTAGTGTTGTATAACAAATCTTAGCACAGAGTGTATTAAGACATTTTTTTTTCCTTCAAGAATTGCAATTTTAGCAGGAATTGTAGCAAAAACTCATTTCTGATCCATGCTAACTGCTGGGGCAGCTCAAACATTTGGGAGCTGGAACCACTTCACTTACTTCATTTACATGTTTTACAGTTGATGTTGGGCCATCAGCTGAGACTTCAATGGAGTCAGTCATAACGTCTACAAGTGCCCTCTCAAGTGTATTCATTTGTGGTACTCCCCATATCATGTTGGTTATCCTCAAAGGGGGGTGGTCTGGGAGAGAAAGAAAGAAAAGAGAGAGAGGGGGAGACGGGGAGGGAGAGAGGGAGAGTAAGAGGGAGGGAGAGGGAGGGAGAGGGAGGGAGAGGGAGGGAGAGAGGTAGGGAGGGAGGGGGAGAGCGAGAGCAAGAGCGAATGAGCAGACAGGGACAAGTATTGAGAGAAAAAGAAAAAAAATATCTGGCATACATAGCAACCAGGACAGAAAGATAAGACAATGAAGCACCTTAATGCAAAGTTAAATGATATGTTACCACAAGCTCATAAATACTAGCAGACATATTTACTAACGCTGAAAAAAGATGATGTAGCATTGCCAACTTTGTTAGAAGAAACGCAGGGTTAGGAAAGTTCAAATGATGAGTCTGGAAGCTGGAAAACCAGCTAAATTGAATCACAAATTAAAAGTTTCTCCAACTTATCAAAAAAAAAAAGATGAAAATGGAATGCAGAGTTGCTAAGATAAAATTGTAAATGTGCAAGCAAACTACAGAAATGGCAGATGCAAGAAAACTGTAGAAATGGTCTTCTGAAGATTCGAAAGTTAAATATCCTATGATTTCTTCTAAGATCAAGTTCTGCTCTGAAGATCTCATGAATATTACCTATATTTAGTTGCAAAGAAACTTGTAGAACAAAGGAAAGATGATATACAGTGAAAACGACAAAGAGGGAATCAAGAGAAAGTGATCATAGAATGCCAAAGGGGGTATTTTAGAACATGTTAACAACACAGGAGCCCTAGAGTATTGAAACAAGGAAAACTAGAGTAGAATATTCACATGACCTGAGACTATACTTTACCTAAAATCCTGATAAATATTGTTGGCTTACAGAAATGTATATTTTAAATTTATGAGTAGATTGGAATTAAAAAGAGTTAAGAATTTTCAAGCATTTTAGAGTCACCGATTTGCAAAGGCAATTGTAATCATCATAACTTTTCCTATCTACTGATTAAAACTTTTATTAGATAATAATTAATTAGAAAGTTAGATTACTAATTATATGAAGGATACGTTTTTACATTTCTTTGATTAAGACTCATAACCAATTCAAATCACTAATTTCACCAATTAAATCATTTCTTTTCTATTCAGAGAACCTAATTTTAACAAGGTATTTTTATATAACCTTGCATATATCAAATCTTGTCACCTGAAATTTATGATCACAAGGATAATACCTGATATAGCTACCATTGCCCTATATTTGGAATAAATATTACAAAGAATTTTGGCTATTTTGATTGTTTAGTTTCATGTGGTTTAAAATGCTTCCATTTCAGATCTCCAAAACTGCTGCTACTGATACTCGCCCCCTTCCCCTTCCACTAATAAGAGAGAGAATATTTTTATTGAAATGTCATTATAGTCTCCCAAGTAAAACAATTGATACTGTTTATAGCTACTTGCTCCACAGTTTAGGGAAATTAATTTTAACCTTTAATAACCCCTTTATCCAGCAAGTAAATGTCAATTAGGAATTATTTAAAAAGGTTTGACCCTTTTTCTTTTACTGCCAAATGGAAAGTTTAAATGATTTAGAAAAATTCACAAAGATATATTTGTTTACTTTGAATAAATAAACAAAAAAACACAAACATGTAGGCATTGTAGAAATCCATTAACTTCATCAGCAGTAAGTTCATGTGTACAGAGAGTCAGTAAGATGTCAGCAATAGAGGTCCATCAGAAGGGAATTTAACACTGCTGGAGTGTGCTAGCTGGTGCCTCAATCAGGCACTTTGTTTAAAAGATAAAGGGAAAAATGAGCAATAATTTAAAATACATGTACATAGTATGCTTCATTTTATTTACTCTTGGGTTTTCTTGCTATATGTTTATATTTCAAATGAAAGAAGCAATTTCATCTAATGAATGGGTTCTTTCTCATGAGAAAACTGATAACCTAAATAAACCAGACACAAAGCCATCATGTAGTCATTATCAGAGGACCCATGTCATTTGGAGAGAGTGAAGAAAGAAGATAAAATGCTTAGCTTTGTGGAGATGACATTTTAGTGAAAAAAGGCAATATGCAATAAACATAATGCATGAGTGAATTAGGTAGTACACACAAGTTATAGGTGCATGGGAAACGGAAAGAACAGCAGAACATAGGGAATCTCAATTCAGGGAGGATTGAACAAAATTTGAAATAGAGTGGTCAGAATGGGAGTGAGTGATACAGTGATATTTAAGCAAGATTTAAAGCATGTAGGTAGTAAGAATGATGATCTATGTTGCATTTATACATCATTTAAGGTTGATTGTTCAAGTGAAAATTATTTTCAAAGTACAATTACACGACAATTTGTATTTTTGTTTATTTTTATTAATTTTATTTTTTCTTTCTTTTTATAGTGTTAGCTTTTTATTATGTGTTCTTTTTAAATTTGTTTTTAATTGCGGTAATATTTGGAATCCCTTCTCAGATATTATCACCATAGTGCAGCCACTGTAACAGGGTGGTTCCCAGGAAAAGGGAGGTTCCAGTTCCCTGCCCCACCCAAGGGAGGGTGGAGCTGAGCTGAGAGAAGAGAAGAAGTAGAAGAGGAGACTGGAGAAGGAAGGAAGAAAAATGGAGAGCCAGAAGGAGATCTGGAGGAGGCACATTGAGTAGAGAGACATGTGAAGAAACTGCTCTTGTTTCTTGGTACTGAATTGGTTAAAACATATGTGGGTGAGAGATCCGTGGGGTTAATTAACAATGGCAGCATGTATCTTGATTTTGCTCCTTCTGTCCCAGAGTGTTGGGTCCCTGCTGCTCCTTTTCTATGGGTCCCCACCAGGAGGTGCCTTAGACTTGTAGCAGGCTCCGTGCCTCAGTAGAACTTTTTTGGGCCATTTATCCATGAGGGGAATGGGTGACATTGTGTGTTTGCTTTGGAAACTTTATTTTTCCCCTTTTCTTTGTTGCACACTAATTGTATTAAAGTTCCTTTCCATTAATGGTCTTGTGCACTACAGTATGTTTTGTCTTGATGCACTGGATGGCAGAACCTATTAAGAGCGGGCAGGTTTAGATGTGCTGGGGTGCCCCTCTCCGTGTCCTGCAACACCAAAACCAGCTTACCTATATTCCACTACCAGACACCATTGTGCTTCCTTGCTTGGCACTACATGTATGTGGTATTGTGCTGTATTACATATGCTGGCACTATTGTTTAGTGAGGGAAAAATTAAGTTCAGGTCAGGAAGGAATAACTGCTAAGCAGAAGGATGACAGACAGAGTACTATTTAGGGTACATTATGGTTGTCTTTTTAAAATTTTTTTCTATTCCCCTTTCTTACAGTTAAAGTATGAACAACAGTGATAAATTCTTAACACTACATCTGATATTCTAACAACTTCCCCCATTTAACCATTTAACTCTTTTATTATAGATTGATTATGACCATGTTCTTTAATTGTTGACATTATATTTTTTAGTACACACTATGAAAATGAATCAGTTTGGTCATTGAAGCTCTCGTTTATTTTCAGCTGCATAACATTTATTGCTCTCCTTGTCCAGATGCTCAATTTTACATCCATTTTTATCTTCTTCATTCATTTTCAATGTAATGAATACAGGCAATAATAATTTCAGACAATTAGCACCTCTTAGCAGCTTCAAACAGATCATCCCACTGTAGTTGACATGTTATCACTGATCTTTATTTTCAAACATTCAGAAGAGATTCCTGAATATTCATACATCTTTGTTTTAACTTTGGGGGAAAAAACGTTTGGCAAAACGTTGGCAAGAACTCATGTGTAGAAATTAGGAGGCCTCACATTTCATCTTGTCTGACAATAGCTAAATATGAAACTGAGAAAAAGCAAGGTCTGTGAAATTCTGTTATCTCTTCCTTAAAGTGAGGAGATTGAATTAAATAGTCTTAAAGTTCCTTCTGTTCTGTACTACCATAGTTCTACTTGCTATAATTACTTATAAATATAAAATTATAATTTAAATAAAAGTATAATTGTGGACAAAGGATTTTAATAAGCCTAATAATTCATTGCCCCATTAAATTATTCAATAAGCACCTATTGAACATGATGGGTACTTTGGAGGTGTACGTAACTATACCTGAAGGGAGAGGAGGGTGCTATACCTCCAAAAATACCAAGTGCAATGTAAATAAATATTACCTAAATTGAAAAAAAAACACAAACATGTAACATATTAATGGTAGATAATCTCTTCTAGGTATACAAAAGAATGAATGACACATATTTTTTTTGTCATGATGTAGCCTAGGTATATTTAGACAATGCAACTGATTCCACATTTTGTTCTAATTAGTTCTAAATCTAGAACTAATTTAATCACCAAACAATAAAAATATATTTTTAATATGTTTTAGTCAACAAGAACAACGCAATCTTCAAGTTTTAGTTTTAAATGGGGCAAGGAAATATTTTCCCATTTTGTTTGCTTGATCAAATAAACCAGTCATTCAATATTTGTCTATTTTTTATGCAGTATAACAAGAAACATACTAAATGTTAGTAGCAAAAACATCAAAAATGGATCTATACATTTGCTCTTCCTAGGATTTGTGCAAGTCCTGCTCCTTCACTTTATCCATCACTAGAGAATAAGCTTCTGAAGATAGGATGAGGTAGATGAGGGAAAGAGAAAAATCAAGAATGACCTGAAGTTTTTTGCCAGAAAACTGGAGATTATAATGACAATTGCTGAACTTTTGAAAACTGAAAGCTATTTAGAGTTTTAAGAAGGTAGCCACGAACTTATTTTATTTTATTTACTTATTTTTTTGTCTGAGAAGCTAGTTATGCATGAAAGTGGATATGTGGAATTAGCACAAGAATATATGAGTTTGAAAGTTAGGTAAATCATTGGGACTGGAAATACAAATTGGGCATTATTCAGCATATGGATGATATATAAAGTCATGAAATCATCTTAGGAGCTAAAAATGACAGAGAAAGAATTCTTCATTATCCTGTGAGTTGAGACAGAACTGAATCTATTATAAATTTATAAATATAATATATTTTAGGAAAAAATAAATATTTATATACTTGTGTCTAAATTGAAACCTAATTTTATTTCATGTATCTATTGATAAAGCTCATGACATTGAGTGGGAGTTATGTCAAAGGGCTGAAAAATAAAATTGGGGGTTTGAAGTGTAGAAGAATCAATGCAGAATAGTTGGTAAAGAGAAAATAAAGAAATTTATAGTACCAGCATCATACTTTATTTACCTGCTTATTTACGTTAAAGTGAATATCTCAAGCACTTAGTTTATTTCGGTTCATGGTTTCCTTTTTCTAATAACTCATTAAATAATTCCATATGAGGATGAAAAGCACTTAGGATTTTCTTTCCTTTTTTGCAGTTAACAAGAATGGAAAGAGTTGCTGGGAAATAAATTGTCTTTCATGGTAGAAGTTAGAAATATTATCTAACGTGTTAAGTTTGGATGAAACATACACTGCTGTACTAGTGAACTACTGAGGAGGAAGAAGTTAAATTTCTTCAGTGTAATGGTAAAATTTTTTCCATTGAAAACTGGGATCTGTGTTTCTGGGGTATTTGTAGGAGTACTTCTTAAAAATTATGGACTTTCAGAATTTTGACAACTGATATTATTATCAGTTATCATTTAAATATTTAGAAGTAAAGTTTAAATCATATATTAGGCTGGAATATTTTCCTTTTCTTTAATAGATCCCTTCCTATTTTAACACTTTTATGTAACTTAAGATAAAGAAGTATATGTAAAGATCCTCAAAACTCTTAAACAACCAGGAAATGGATGTTAAAACTGACAATCACTTTATATTGTAACTATTCAATTGGTGATAATTGAAAAGCTGCATATTGTAACATGGTGTCCACAACACACATTGATGTTGAAAGTAGATGACATATTCTTATTGGAGAAGAAATGTCTCAGCAATTATTCTCATGAAAATTACAGTTTCTGTCAGATATGCATAAAGAAACATATGTATACATGTTAAGCAAAGACTTATTCAGAGGTTCAGAAAAACGAAGGTAATAAATCTTCCTTGTTGGAACTGGATAGATCATATCATAAAGGTAAATTCACCAGTACATTTTTAAAAGAAGGTAGATCTGATTATTGCAGACTTCAGTTAGGGAAAGATACAATTTAATGAATTAATAAATTTATAATTTTGTGATGAGGAGACACAAGGGTGACCTATAGAAAATGTGTAAGCACAATTGGACCTCAAGTTAATGAGTATTAATTTTGATCTTTATTGAAAGGAAACAATTCACAGAGAAATAATTGTTTTCATTTTAGAATCCCTATAGGATAGGAATTGAGAGATTCATCAATTCTGGCATCAGATTATTTTGCAGTGAATCACAGCTCTGCGATTACTAGAAGTGCAATGCTTCCAATATACTTAACATTTATGCTTCCACCTTTTCCTATAAATTCGGAACAATAGCACTTATCTTGTCAGGTTATTGTGAACACTAAAATAACTTCTATGTAGAACAATAACATGTAACTCTTATACAACAGAGAGCATGTCAAATGATCAAAAATTTCTGCTGTTTTCATTGAAATGTATACTTACATTATCTTTTTGATTCACATGGTTTATATTATACATCTCACGACACATCATAAGAATTTGTTTACCAAAAAAAAAAAAAAAAGCTAATCCCAGAACTTAAATATAAACCTATGGCAGGCAAACCTGAAAAATCAATGGGATTCAGAAAAAATTAGATATTTTACAAAGGAAAAATACAATGATCAGCTACAAAACAGGAAAATGAAGTAAAAATCACAAATTCATACCTAAGTCATTCATCTAAAGGGAAAGAGGAATATGTGATATGAGAAATAATATTTTAAAATCAATTCCAGGAATGCTGGGAATAAGTAAATTCCTACTGTAGATTATCTGATCGGTCCAAGATACCACAAAACAACTAACCCTGCAAGTTTAGTTCAAGTTTCCCTAAAGCTGAAAAAATAAATAAGAGGGGGAATTTGAAGATAGTATTTCATCTTGATAACAATAATTGTCCCATTATTAATTTATTTTACATAGAATGTTTATTATGATAATACTTGTATTAAAAATGCTAAATTTGAAAACATTTTTATGTCTATCCCAACAATATGGTTGCATATTTGAAGTAGTTGTAAATATAACAATAAAAGGAGACACATAGGAAATTTCAAGAGATCACAAAAAGAATTTTAATTGCAATTGTTATCCATCCATGTTTTAAAGGGGTATTTCTACCTATGTGATGAAACCATCAATCACAAGTTCAAAAACTGTAACTTAAGTGATAGATTTTGAAAACTTTCTCTATTTAACTGTTAGGGAACAATGAAAGATTGTATGTTGCAAAGACCGTGTCAATGAATTTGGAGAAAAGATCTAAGCTAAAATCCAGCTCACCTGATATTGACCAGGTTATTTAAACTACATTTCAGTTTCCTTTTCTGTAAAAGAGTTTGAGTCACACATGTTCTGCTTTCCACAGAGTAACATGACAGTTAAATTAAGGACAGTGTAGGTAAAATGTATAAACTGTAGAATGTCTTATAGTTGCAAGTTTGTATTGTGGTATAACACAGCTGACTTCAATCTAGTTTTGGTATAATCTAATTATAATTTATATGATTAAATAATTGTTTTCTATTGGGCAAAGAACTTTATCATTCTCTTTAAAAGAGGGTCATTCAAGAAGAATAAACTATTTTTATTATCTTTTAATTTTTCTTTCAGTTGAGACTAATATTGGTTTACTTTACCATATATAATTTAGAAGTTTGGGTCACACACTTTCATCTGGCTGTTACCACACCACATCCACCACCAAAAATAAATATTTTAAAATGTATTATCAAATAACTGGTTACATGTGAAAATTATTTAAAAACACATTTGCAAAAAAAAAATCAGAATTTAAGCAATTTTACAAATGTTCATTGTGTATCCCTCACGTTACAGTGCATACATTCAATCTGCATTCTGCATCATACCAGGCTCATTACTATAGCATGGTACTGCTATTGGGTAAAATAATAAGTTATGCAATTAAACATCTATTCCCTGATACATATCACAATAAAAGTTAGCATTAAACGTAATTAAAATTATATTTCAAAAATAACTATTCTAGTTATCACTGATTGTTTTATTATTCTGGTGTACTTAGGAAATATTTCTATCAGTTTTTTAAAGAGCTATTTAGAAATTGTAATATCATATTTCCATATATGAATTAAAGCAAAATTTATAATTCATCATATTTACTTTTTGATCATTAAAACTATGAGCAATATAATTATTTTTGGCATATACTCATGTAATTTTTATCATTTTCCTAATTTCTTATGAAAAATGTTTTTTGGTCAAATATGTCTAATTATTATTGTAGTTCTCTACATTATCAATCTGTTATATGGTCTAGTTATTTTCTTTATAAATTGGCAACAATATTCCTCAAACTTGCATTTTATATGTAATTGACTCCTTTCTGTAGACAATGATATTTTAATCAGCAAAATTTTTTCTATATAGATACTGACACATGTGTTAAGCTCAGGAAAGATTCTACGTAAGTGGAGTGTATATCAGGTCTCATATTTTCTTTGTTAAAATACGTAAACATTTCAGCTTCAACATTTTCTTGGGTATGGTATATTTGCCTCCAAACAGTCCCTTGCTTTTACAAGTATTTTATGTGCTGTTTATATATACTCATTCTGTCCATCTTTTACTATTTATTGGATTAGCCTCCAAAATGCTTATACATTTCAGAAATAATGAATATGAAGGATATTTTCATCATATGAGTATTCCGCCTTAAAATGAGTTTTATACTACTTATGTATTTTGTCAATTGGATGTGTGAATAAAGATAGAAGTCTTATTTTCAAATTATTGTGGTTTTTTAATTACCTTGTAATGATGAAAATAATTTTCCAATTTTCATTTTTATAAATTTTAACTAACAATTATGAAAATAATACCAGTAATTATATATCACATATTAGTGCTAGTAATAATAGATTATTTGAGGACTGTATCAGAAATTCAGGTTAAGTGATTTATACAGGCAGTATCTCCTACAAAGATCAATATTTGTTTTTAGTGTAATTGTTATTTGTCCAATGAATTTTCTGTTTAGTCCTTTTTAAGATATTTTCAATTAGTGTGCTTATTCATTTTTATTACTTTATAAATTCTATGTATATGTTAAAGTAATTCATCTTTTTCACACACGCTATATTTTAACAAGTTATCACTTCCTTTAAATGCTATATTGTGTTATTTGAATATTTAGGAGGTGGTAAGTTTTAAAACACTTTATTTAGCTACTAGATAAATTTGTACTTCTTCAGTTGTAATCCTTAATGGGGAATTTGTACATTGAAGATCAAAATTAAGAAAAAAATTTAATGAATTCAATCTTTGCCTGAGGAATTTCTTGCAAATTTTCTGCTGTCATTAGATAACAATCAAACAAATCCTTTTTTTAAAAAAGCTCATTTTAACTTTAATTAATGTAAATCCTTGAAAATTAAAAATTGACTGCTCTAAAAGTTGGCATGCTTATACTAAGAGACCTGCATAGAGCCCAGAATGACATGTGGAAAGCAGGATTATTCACTGAAACTAATCTTGTGTTTCCTTTTTTTTTTTCTATAAAAGCAAATCCAAATCAATTCTTCTAAAGCAGAATTGATTTGGGATCAGGACTACATATAATTGCTGAATCAACATTCAAGATAACAAACTATATTGGAGACATTCTTAATGCAGATTGACAGTCACTAGATGAATGTGACACTACTGATTCTGGTTCTCAATCTAATAAAGAAAAAGATGATCCCCCTCCTTTTTTTCTGCTCTTAAATTATATCCACTCTCCTAAAACTCAAGTTTCCTAAAACATCTAATTATGTATTAAATATGATTGCTAAAAACCTAAAAGTCCTAACTAATAATTTAAAATCTGACAAATTCCTTGAGAAATAAGCAAATGGTTAATATTAGGGAATGTGTTTTGAAAATAGTCTCTGGAGAATTTCATGGTGGTATATGATTTTTTTGGGTTTCAAATCTGAAAGATTAATATAATGTTATGTTTGCTTTAAAATTTCTTCTTCATTGTGAAACTAAACTTTCTGGTGTCACTGTTATCACAATTTCCTAACTATATACATGTATTATTTTATATACCCCCAAATGTTCTTTTTCCAGCATACATTCACAGTTCTATTATTTCAATGGGACAATGAACTCTAAACTTGCCAAAAAAAGTAATATCTTGACATGGTATCCTATGAGTTTACAAAAATAGTTGTCTTCCCTTCAACACCACTGTTGAAACCCACCACTCACTTTGCTCATCCTTCTGCTTAGACTCACAAAGATACTTGCCAATCAATATCACTATTTGATTGTATCTTACTTGTAAAGAAAACTTTTGGGGGGTAAATTTAGTTTGCTCTATAGTATTTATCTTGTGATAAATACACCCCATGATTTTTTATATCTTATTTCTTCCATCCCAAAGAAAACAAAATGGTTTGTGTGATTAAGATTTAGAAAATCTCTCCCTCTCATCTCTTTTTATCTCCGTTTGATTTTTCTGTCTTGTTTTATTTATATCTGAAATCTGTCTTTTATTTCTATCTGAAAACTAGTAGCTCTACTCCATATTTTCATTTGTAAATTTCATACCCTATATCCTGTCCCCTTCTAGAGGTAAATCTGGAAGTCCCTTTTCTTTTTCTTCCTGTCACATAGTAATGGAACTCTAAAAATATGATTCTAAATTGACTACATTTTGTTTTATACATACAAAATATCCACTGGCTAGATTGCACAAGATTCAGTTGATTTTTTTATAAGGAATGAATGTTGATATTTGACTGTGGCCCATATATAATCCACAGTATCCAAACCAGTCTTTGTTGGTATTAATTTATTGATTTTAATACCACTATTTTGATAGCCTTCTCTTTGATGTTATTGTTTCATTTCTTAATGGACTCTGAACTTAGAGAAGACATTAGGGGAATGTTTAGTTATTGCTAATAAACATCATCACAGGAAAATAACTCGCAGCCATGTTAGCATATGTTTTTCTACCCCACTCACGTTTGAATGACCAGGTTCAATTTTTTTTTTTTACTTATAAATGGACTTACCAGATTATATTTCTTTAATATGTAATATTTGCATTGAAATATTAACAAATTTCAGGCACCTTGAAAATTATAAATTGGGCAATATTTGGCCTTCCAAGTAAGAGGAAGAATAAAAGTGTATGAAGAATGAAATAAAATCAGATCAAAACAGAGATAAAACATTGAAAAAGTTTCCATGACTTCAATGTTTAGTTTCAGCTGAATTTATTACTTCAGATTGTTTGTATTTAAAAAGTTCTTAAGTTGGGTTTAGGTAAAGCAAATAATTTATTATAAAAAACTTCTGCCTGTGTCAGACCAACACAAATTTCTCTACAATTTCTTTATTGTTTCCCTTCATTATAGGAAAAGTTAAATATTTACCTCCCAACTTTCCTGGAAGTTCTATATTACAGAAATCTAAATCTATTTGAGGTATCTGTAAAAGTTTTATTTTCCTCATTGCAAAGACTGAGTAAAACAAGTAAAACAAGGGAAAAGTAAAGTGGTACTTATGTACTTATGGACCTTGATTTCAAGGTCACTTTTATAAGGTAGTATTTATTTCATAGTGCTCAATTATACAGCTTCAAATGATGAAAGTGTAATTCGACACTACCTATATAAGAACTGTGGTTCTAGGAAGTATAAAGATTTCAGGAGTAGAGCTTAAATCACTGTCACTGGGACCAATGTTTAATTAGTTTCAGATATCTTCTCTACTTAAGACTGATATATTAACTTGCTGGAGCTTTATTTTTCATTACCAAGTCCCAGACTGATTAACTTGTTCTATGATCTGTGTAATCAATTGTTTATTGTGAATTGGACCAACAGCTGCAGAACACAGTTGGAAATAACCCAAGAGCAAAGGAAGACATGATTTCAGGAAGAGAAAAACAAAAGGTAAGGCGTCAAGCCTACTAAAATGTAACTTATGCAAGGATGAGTTTAAAGGTGTCTCTTGTGTGCTACTTCTTATGTATTAACAAGAATTAGTCACAGCCCTCAGGTCCTAAAGTAAAAACACTGACACAATGTGGGAAGTAAATTATCTGTGAGCATAACTGAATAGCTGGAGCTTCTGTTACACTAAAAAGTTTAATTATGTTACCAGAAAAAAAGTATGGTGTTCCTCAGAGGATTTTTGGTTTTGTTTGAATTGTATATAATCATACGTGTGCATGCGCGCACACACACACAATTGGTCATTTTCTGCATAAAATTAAACAATTTACTTTTTGATAAATACACAAATAAATATTAAAAAATTGTGTAATTAATAAATTATCTCAATTAAATGGTGATTAATTACAATGGCTGAAATCGTTACTAAATGGTTAACATGAGATTTAAAACATGCATTTCTGAAGTTATAAATATTTATTTATATATTTTAATTAACAGATTAATTTATATCTAACATTGAGGTAAGCTAGAGTTTCACAAAAATATTTAGATATTGAGTTTCAAAGTTAGAAGCTTTCGAAGAGGACACGGGAAGCATAGAATTAATGAAATGGATCAAGTTTAATTTTTTCACCATAATTTAAATTATTTTGGGGCCTCCCCGGTGGCGCAGCGGTTAAGCGCTGCGCTGTGGAGCTGTTGGCAGCGGCGACGCGAGTTCGACGCCCGGCCGGGGAGAATCTCACATGGCGCGGCAGACCTCTCCTGCCTTGCCCACTGCTCCCCTCAGCAGTGTATTTCTGATCTGCCTGTTCTGCTGCCCGCTCTGTCTCTGGTGAAACCTCTCGCCGCCCCATGCCTCTGGCCTGTACCCCAACTTGTATGTATAAATAAAAAAAAAATAAATAAATCTTTAAAAAAAAATAATTTAAATTATTTTGTTCATTTTACTCTTGAGTATTTATTTGTTTTGCTTTGTTTTAGTAATTAATTCTGTGCTCTTTCCCTAGATTTGAATCCTATAAAAATTTTTGCATATCACATTCCAACTCGGCATTTACTTCTGTAGAACTCAATTGTGACAATAGCTTACGTGTAAATCAAATAAAATTCATTATTATTCAGTATTTTGTTCTAAATAGTATTTGTTTTATTAATTGAGCTCATTCAATTTTTCTTTCTTGATACATTTTTAATGACTTATAGAAAACATAAAGTTACTGTATATAAAATGATTGATCTCATTAGCTTTAGCAACTTCACTTAAGAAAATTAATAATATGTCTTCCTGAACAGCTCATTGACTGTCTCCACTACAACAATTCATTTTCTTGGTAAAAAATTGGAACATAAGATCAGAATATGAATGTGGCAATAGGTTGAGCCATGAAACAATGTACTTTTAAACTTTCCCAAATCTCTCTCTCTCTGTCTCCCTCTTTCTCTCTCTTCCTCTCTCTCTCTTTGCTCTCTCCGCTTTCTCCTCTCTCTCTTTCTCTCTCTCTCTCTGGCATCTAACTATTATCTGTCACTCACCCTGTAAGAACAGGGAGAAGATAAGTTTAGAATTATATGAAAACTAAACATTAGAGAAACACTTAAATTTTCTTTATACAATTTTATCAGAATTATTTGAATGCTAATTTTAAGTACACCTAAATTCACTACAGTATTCAGAAATGGGTGTTATTACATATTTCATTACAGATGATATTTTAAACTTTGCAATATAATTTTATTTTATTTTGAAAAAGAACAAGTGAGAAACAAATACAATCAGAAAACATTAACATATGAATTCATTCACACTTTCTTTCAATATATATCTAGTTCCCTGTTATGAATGATAGTCTGCTACACATGGAAGATGCAAAGATAATCAATAAGTTGTGCCCTTCAAAGGGCTTTCACCTTACAGAGGGAGATAGGCATAAATATATATAACCATAGTGTAGTAACTAAACTGCTGTAAAGGAATTATGATAAAGAAAATCATATGTACTTGAAAGAACAACTAAATCAAGTTTATATATGATTAAAATAAGTTGGGTAACACACAAAAAATGCACACATACACACACACACACACACACACACACATACAAACACATTTCTTCCAAATTCCAATACCACAAGTGTGGAGAAAAGCCTGTATACTGTTTCTGAGAATGTAGGCTATTCCAACCCTTTATTTACAACATTGTGGAGATTCCTGAAAATTAAAAAAAATAAATAAATATGCCATACAACCTAACAATTCCACATCCAGGTCTCTAACTGAAGGGTGCAAAAATACTATTAAGAAACTATTTATGCACTCTTACTTTCATTGTAGCACTATGTGCAATAACCAATTATGGAAGCAAATTAGGTGTCCAATAAGATACATGGATAAAGAATACGTGGTATATATCTATAGTGTATACACTTAAAATAAGAAATGATGAAGTCTTGCCATATGCAACAACATGAATGATATTGGAGGGATAATGTTCACTGAAATAAGTCAGAAGAAGAAAGATAAATACTACATGGTTTCACTAATATGTGATCTCTAGAGAAACAAAACAAAGGGTCAGATATAACCAAACCAACAACAAATGCTAGAAGTCTCACTGCAGAGTTAAGGCGGGCTGTGTATGGGGTTCAGTAGAAAATGGTGGACTGTGTGTGCTTCAGTGGTGGTTACGATGTGGTAACATAAGTCTGAAAATGTGTGATCCTACATCTCTAAATCATATACAGTGTTGAAAACCCATTTTGCCTCAATAATAAATAATAATAAATAAATAATCTCCACCATTAGTGTCTACACCTTGTGTGTGAGCTGAATATAATGATTTAATTCCAATGAGTATGGTATGTGACAGAAGGGAAAATAACTTTACAGTGGAAAACTTGACAAATACAATTTCAGGTAATGAAGTTCAGCATCAACAATGACAAATCATGTTGATAGGTACCCTACATATGATGTGATGAGTATGGCATTTTTTTCTTGAGGTCACGCTTCCAAAAAATCTATAACCAAATATATCATGCAAAAATCCTCAGACAAATTTCAGTTGATAGTCTACAAAATCCTTGACTAGTACTCAAAACTGAAGGTCAAAAAAAACAAGAAAAATGTAAGGAACTGTCACATCCAAGAGTAGCCATGGCTTTGAGATATGGTATCTGAACGCAATGGTATCCTTAAACAAGCAACAAAAAAGGACTAGGCAAAAACAGGTAATATGAATAAAGTGTAGATGTTAGTGAACAACAATGTGTCCATATTGTTTGATTAATCATAAAAAATACACCTGATAATATTCAGAAAAACTGAGCTCATGGTGCATTTGATATTTTATCTTTGCATTTTTTTTTTCTGAAAATCTTCATCAATGAGAATCTGAGCAGATAAATCACAGACTATCGGAAATATATTACCTGATAAAGGACTTTTATTAGGTATATATAAAAATCCAGCAAGTAATTAATAAAAACCAAAAAAAAAATAAAAAGGGGGAAAGTTATTATTTTAAGTTATCTTCAGGGAACCTGTTTCTATTGATTATTTTTCTGAATTAATATTGTTTAAGGAAATCAAAGTAAATAGTTACTCTCTCACCTCTAATGCTAATATATTAAGAGAACTGACATTTAACCAGAAACACCGAGTATTGTGTTGTGATCATGAATACTTTCTTTGTGAATTTATATTGTTTTTAATAAATTATATTTGAGTGGGTGAAATAGAGTTAGAGGTAAAGGGTGAAGTCATAACTCCTGAGACACAGCTAAGAATTTAACTTTCATAGTAAGTTTGCAGTAAGAAAGTCAACTGCCTAATCTGTAGATAGTCAATATTAAGGTTAAGTCAGTGCTTTTCATTGATTCTTTTCTTAAATCAAAGAAAAGTGTATGTTTCTTAATGACTCAAAGTCTCTGAGTTTACTCCATTGGAAGGACATTTATGTGCTTCAGTGAAGAGCATTTTGTGTGTGTGTGTGTGCATGTGTTAACTGGGAATAGGTAGTAAGTTGTTGGATTGGTACATAAATATGGTTTGAAAATTCTCCTAAAGGGAGATATTAGTATAAAATTAAAGGGTAAAATTTGAAAGTTGTGTACATAATGCTTTGTTTCAGATGATAAATTGTTATATTTTAAATTCTCAGTAGGAGACACTTCATTTAAAAGTTAAATTGAATGAACCAGATACTGCATTTGTTGCTCACTTCAAAATTAGCCATTCAATTAATGAGAGATGTTGGCAAGGGTTAAGGATCAAGGACTCTGCATTATTCATTCATGTATTTATTATGTATTTTCTGCCACAGTACATTACCCTGAATCTAAGTCTTATAAATAAGAATTGGGAAGCTTGTAACACACTGAATACCAATGGATCTAAACTGTGTAGAAATGTATTACATGCACATGCATTAAAATCATAGCACATTAGACTTGGGACCTTATAGGTCATTTAGTACAATTTTGTCATTTTTCAAGTGCATAGGGTGGACTTGTGAATTGTTCTGCAGCACTGAAAGACTAGGTTAAATAGCTTCTCAAAATTCACATCAGTGCTTACTTTCAGAACTAGAGATAGTTCTTATACAACACACCCTCCACTTCAATAGGTTGATAATTTTAAAAAGGTGGCAATACTATTATATCAAATTCATGTGAGAATGTATCAACTCTGTTAAAACTTAAATAAGATATAAATAATCTTTAAATTTATTTTAAACAATAATTTTAAGTACAATAAATTATATAAATATAATTTGTTATTTTAGTTCAACTGAAAAGAAACCATAGTATAAAATATTGGGAGGGGGATGATAAATACTTAACATTCTGCATTTCAACACTTTTAAGTTCTTTTATATTTCCATTATTCTTATAAGCTTACTATATATTTTCCTAAAAATAAATAATTAGTATAGTATCTTGCAATTTTTTATATGGGACATGTGTAGTCTTACTCTTTCTGAAGGTGAAAAGATAATTAAATTATGACACTTTCCTATCTAAAGTTAATTTTAAAAACATGACAAATTAAAAAGGATAATATATGACGAACAATATTTTATCTGGGACTAGCTCAGATATCCTAGTGTTTCTATCCCATTACAAATCTATTTCTCCTATCAATAGGTATAAATAATATTAAAGTTTATTATATATAATAAATGCTAACTTATTTATTTATTTTTTAAAAGATTTATTTATTTTTGCATACAAGCTGGGGTGCAGGCCAGAGGTGTGGGGTGGTGAGAGGGCTCACCAGAGACAGAGTGGGGAGCTGACTAGGCAGATCTACCGAAATACACTGCTGAGAGGAGCAGCGGCAGGGCAGGAGAGGTCTGCTGCACCATGTGGGAAAGCTCCCCAGCCCAGCATCAAATTTGCGCTGCAGTTGCCTACACCTCCACAGCGCTGTGCTTAACCCATCGCACCACCAGGGAGGCCCATAAATGCTAACTTAAATTAAAGCTGATGAGTAGGTAGCTTGACATGTTTGAAAGAAAAATGAGTGGAAATTAGAAGGCTGTATACAATCTAGCATTGCTACTGATCAGCATTATTAAGCAAATCACTGCCTCTCGGTTTCTTAATTAGTTTTCACTTTTTTATTAACAGTTCTTCAAAATTCAAGCAAAGTTTCTGAAGTGAAATTTGGTTATAGGAAATAAATAGGAAATACATTTTTATTGGTTATCTGATGGTAGGGTCAAAAATGTATGTCTGAGTAAGGTTTACAAAAGGCATAGATTTGTGACTATAGGTTCAATTGGGTTCGAGAATTTTTTAAAATCATAATCCATGTACTTGCTCTGGTATGTTGCACCTTTAAATGTAGAGGAGCAATCTGGCAGTTTCAGTGGACTGAATCACTTTTGAAATAAACAGCTGAGATCACAGAAAATTTTGGAAAGTCCCTGTTGGTCAAAGAAGAAAACACTGAGAATCAGAGCAATAAGAATATTATAGCAGTTTTGGATGGTGTTGGTGTCCTCCAGTCTCATGAAAAACAGTCCTTTAGTTTAAATGTTCAGATACTTAAATGAAGACTGAAGCACAGGGCCAAGTGAAATCAGGAGATAGGGTCGTACCCTTCATATAATGCCCAGGACTATAACATGCTACACACTCAGTCAATAGACAGTGGAAATATAAAAATCAATGTCTAATTTCCTTTTAAATTTCAAAATACTATAATTTTCCATTTTATTTCTTGTTACATTATTGCTATTTCTATTAAAAACACTTACTGTATTTATATTAGTTTACTTGTAGATTTTTACCCAAGTATACTAAGTTTCTCAGTTCCAAATATTATTTGATGAAAGAATTTTGAGTGTATACAAATCAGAGATCATTTTAGAAAGGTAGACTAAATATAAGGTTGTAAACCATTTTTGTGTATTTATGCCATTTTCATGTAATAATTGCACATGCAGAATAGCAATTCAGAATGTTTTTATAGTCAATGGTGGGAGGGATCTCTTTTTACATATGATAAGAATAAACCATATTTTGATTGAAAGAATGGCTATTGTATATAATGCATCTGGAGCTTTTCACTTAGAAGTCAGATGTTTCATTCATGAATATCTCAGTCAGTGAATGTTGAAAGAAGGCAATGATTCTAGATTGGTAAGGCTGTACCAGTATCCTATTTTGTAGGGCATTTGTAATAGCTCTATAATTACAAGGGAATTACATGTTCCTGCAAATTACTTGATAATTATACTTGATATTATCAAGTAATTCAAAGATTAGTTAGTATGAAACTTGCAATTTTGAGATCTTATCGCAACATATTTCACTCCTATTTTAAGGGTTTGCTGATACCCTAAAGAGTGGACACCCAGAGTATATTTCTAATTAATTTAGGTTACTTTGTGACATAATTTTTTTAGAAAACACAAATTTTGACAGAAAGAACAAACAAATATAAAGAGATTACAGTAATTAAATTTGTGTTCATGACATATTTCCTCATTACATTTCACTTGATCTAGATGGTTCTGTGGTACCAGACAGAGGTCTCTGATAAAAGTGACTTTTATGCCAACATCATTAATTAGGTAAATTAATATGTGGTAAGTAAATACAATCAAAATATTACATTGTGCCCATGCACTTATAACTATATGTAGACTGATAATTAAGAAGTCTTTAAAGATCAAATGGTTATAACAGAGATTCAGCATTTATGTACAATAGTAAATTTATAAGATATTGGAAACAATGCAATTATGAATGTAACTATAGAATAACTGAATATGTGTTTGGTATTTTTGAGTTTTGACCAAAATATCAAAAAAAGAAAAAGAATTATAAAATGTTGCCTTGCTATCCTATGCCAGTAGTTGTCAATAATGTTTTATATTTGGATTAAGAGATGTATAGATGCTTGCGTCCAAGGAGACAACTGAATGAGTAGAAACTATATACTTACTCTACAATTCCTTCTAAGATAGACTAACATGAATCGATTCAAAGAGAAAGAAGAATTCAAACAGATAGGAATATTATTAATTAAAATTGAGGTATTGAGCCCCTCAAACAAAAATTCAGGACCTCTCATTCAAAATTGAGAATTTCAAAACAGTAACAATTGAACCTCAAACCAAACATGAGCTATCTATGAGTATAAAAGTTTCATGTCTATGTATCAACAACCAAAATATTTTCTTTTGTGGTCAACATTGTCCAGGGCACAGCAAGAGGAGATCTAGAAGGATATACAGCAATCCAAGGGAGTAATTTAAAATTGAGAAATATCCTATAATGTCTAGAAAAAATATATAAAATTAAAATGATGAATTATATAGAAATCAGAAGGATTCACACTAAAGTGCCTAGAACATTTTAAAAATATTTCTTTGGAAAAATTTGATCATATATACTTTATTATTAAAAAAATTTTCTGAAAATAAATTATGAAGATAGTAACCAATAAATTATACAAAGACTAAATTATACACCAAATTTTATAACTTGTACTATAGTTTTGTTGAGGAAGAACCATACTATATAATAAAGCATAATAAGAATACATTCTTACAGAATCAAGCTAAAAAGATTAAAACTCTGACTTAACATATAAGTACTGATAGGGGAAATGACATTGAAAACTACTATTTTTAGATTCAAAGCAAGTGTAATAAACATAAAATACTTTGTTCATATTAGTGATGAACTGAAAGATGAGTTATTTGTGCTCTACACAGAACTGCATACACAGGAATTTGCATCAACCCACACCTTGATGCAAAATCACATGTAATGAAACTAATTTTACCATAAGCTAATTGATATAAACAAGAGTTAAGTTCCATCATTAAACATCTAAAGAGACCCCAAATACTTCTGGTATTAAACAACTTTTGTATTTATCATTTATTTCCAACATGCTTATTCCTATTCATGATCACAGGTAGCCAGAGTGACCTGGCAGCTCAGGGTGCTAGACAGACACCAATCCCTGGACAGGATGCCCTTCCAGCGCAGGACACCCTTCTATCATAAGACACCCTTCTATCACAGGACTTCCTTCCAGCACAGGACACCTTTCCAGCACCGGACACACAAACACACCTCCACTTACTCAGAGTGGGACAAGTTAGAGATGTCAATGAACCTGATATGTGCATTTGGGGAATGTGGGAGGAAATGGAGTATCTGGAGAAAATTCCCACAGACCTGGCAAATAATTGCAAACTCCCCATAGACATTGGCCCTGACCAGGAATTGATCATTATTTTCTCTTCAACATCATAATAAAAAGACATTATCTGATGACCTGCTGTATTAGGTCACACTAATATGAGAACAGAAGGTGGGAGGAAGGAGAATAAAGACAAGGAAGTCAAAGGAACCAGAATTCTTCGTTAACTGTGTATATGGGGTCATCCTTTCCATTGGAAGATAAACAGTTTATAGTTGAAAATTTAAATAACGCAGACACCATGTACTAAGTTAGATATTGCTATAATCCTGTCTGGAATTTTAATATACTATTATCTCAATTTATTCAACTTTAAATATTGTAAAACCCTCTTCCTTTGAATAAAAATGCTATAATGACAAAAAATACACTAGACTTAGCTGTAATGTGAATATTTCATTTTGAAAATATGCATGTGTGATTCAATATAAAACATGAATAAAATTAAATCAACTGGGGAAAATATGGCAAAATATAAAATGTATAAAATTTGTGCTTATAGAAAAAAAAGGAAAAACTATATTCATTTGAGTGAGTCAAAGAAAGTCAATTTGGGAAAATACTTAGGTTTCCTACAGAAAGAAGAAGTACAAGGATTACATATTCTAGCTCATGAAAGAATGATCCAAATACATAGAAATTCATATCTTGTATTTGAGGTGATGTATTCATAATTCAAATATGCATTTAACCCATAATTCAAGTTAGTATAAAAATTCAATGCAGCACATAAAAATAACAATATAATTTTGGAGGAGGATAATGGGAAGGTTTTATATGCAGAAAAATTTGTAAATTTTTATTTGGAAAATTAAATACTATAGCAAAAACAGAAACTTTTCAGAAAAAAAGAAAATCAATGGGAGATATCAAAACGTATTTAAGCAATAGTGATTAATGTGATGATACAATAGGCTTAGATAACTTGATCAAAAAAAAAAGGTTGACAACATCTATAGAGAAATTCAGTTCATAGTGAAGCATTTTAAATTAGTGAAGTGATTGACTGTTCAATAAATGGTACAAATGAATGTCATAGGATGAAGTGATGTTTCAGTTATCTAATGCCATGTTATTAAATTATGACCCCTCCGGGCCTCCCCGGTGGCGCAGCGGTTAAGCGCTGCGCTGTGGAGTTCAACGCCCGGCCAGGGAGTATCCCACATGGCGCGGCAGACCTCTCCTGCCTCGCCCGCTGCTCCCCTCAGCAGTGTATTTCTGATCTGCCTGTTCTGCTACCCGCTCCGTCTCTGGTGAACCCTCTCGTCACCCCACGCCTCTGGCCTGTACCCCAGCTTGTATGTATAAATAAAAAATAAATATTTAAAAAAAAATTATGACCCCTCTTAAAAATTGTATCAAACCTAAAATAATTGATATTTGTTCTAGATTAGGAGGTGGGAAAAGGCCTAAAAAGAGCATGGACATTGTCCCAGAGGCTTAAAGTCAGATTTTTAACCCTGAGACAAGGAGACACGTGTAACAAAGGGCAGGATACTCAGCAATATGGTTACCTATGAATAATGTGAAAAATTAAAAGATATATCCAATGACCTTTTAAAAATAGCTATGAAAATTTCCAGGTAGAATACAGAAAGTGTCTAATTCTTCTTTGAAATGTCTGTGACAAAATTCAGGAAAAGAAAATGTATTGAGGGAATGTTTCAGTTTCAAGGAAAATTTAAAGGAAGTATATCTACCTAAAAGCTTGCTTGTTTGGAAAATTCAACTATTTCTCCTTTCAACTTCTATAGTTGGCAAAATGTGCTAAAAGTAAAAAAACACCTCAGGGCAACAGTGAATTGAGAGTAAAGATTATATCTATGGTGGAACTATAGGACTCTTTGTTTAACATATCAGAAGTATTTCAGGCAATGCCTCCTACAGATTCTTTTCCAAGCCAAAGTTCTAAAAATCTTGGGGTTTTGATCCCCCGTAGTTTATCTGACAGTTCGGGCATGCCTTCAAGACAGTTGTATGCACAACTTTTGTCTCTTGCAAGGAACCTGAGTATGATTCCTGGAAAGCCTTCAGCTTTTTAAGGAGTTTTGTGCTGTTAAAGCACCACCAGTTTGGGAGAAAAAAATAAAAATAAAAGATATCAAAATGAAAAGAAACTTCTGAATCTTTAAACTTCTAGGGGAAGGCCTCCGGTACTTACCACAGGCTGTGTTCCTTACAATTGATACAGGGCAGGAGGGGGCACTAAAACTGGCCAAGGACACTGCCCAAATAATTTACCAGTCACTCTCTGAGTTTTTCACCCATGCACACAATTGCAAGACTACTCAGGTCCAGAGAACAACAATGGGATATATTTAACTAAATGGGAAAAACAAAGAGTCACTGAGGCCAAAAATGGCTGTTTACCTCACCTGAAGCAATGTCCAGTTTTTCTGAGTTCCAAACAAAAATCAGCTAAGACAGCATCTTCCCGCCACTGAAGACACGGAGACAATCTACTGAGCAATAGACCACTGTCCAAGATGGCAACTTTCTGCCTCTGCGGAGCCGCAGCCAGACTGTAGGCCAGTTTCCAACTCACAAAGACAACAAAAGACACACTCCAGAGATGCTTCCAGAGCTGCCAAAATGCCCAACACAGCACCAGACCAGCGACATGCAAATATTCACAACCCCAACAGCAGCCAAACAGCCCAATAAACGGTTGCACTCACTCATTTTAGCAAGGTGCCCAGCTCCAGGTCTTCCCCTTCTTTCCTTGGCTGTAGCAGCAGCAAAACCAGCAACAGTTTATGTTGATCGGCGTCTTGTAAAGCCTCCAAACTTTTCGTCTTAAAGATTAGCACAGAGGGGCACAAAGTCCCGGACCCTGAAGCCACTGAAGATCCAAAACCACTCAACCAGGAACTCTGAATCCTCGCAGCTGTATGCTCCTGCGGCACCTTCTGCAGCCCCTTATATTTCTTATGCAAGGGTCTCCCTAGTGGTGCAATGGGTTAAGTGCAGCACTGTTGAGCTGTTGGCAGCCATCGGCAGCTGTCGGCAACCGTCGGCAGCTGTCGGCAGCCTTCGGCGGCTGTGGTACAAGTTCGATGCCCGGCCAGGGAGATTCCTACATGGTGCAGCAGATCTCTCTTGCTTCTCCTGCTACTCCCCTCAGCAGTGTAATTTGGTCCATCTGCCTGTCCTGCTCCCCACTCTGTCTCTAGTGAACCCTCTCACCGCCCCGCACATCTGGCCTGCATCCCAGCTTGTATGCAAAAATGAATAAATCTTTCTTATCCGAGTCTCCACCAACTATGATACTTTTTAGCATTTTTCCTGGGGCTGTCTATCCTCACCAGCCACCCCCTCCAGGAGGCACCACCTATAATGGACTTTGGCATCAGCCACGCCACCGGTTACATAATGACTGGATAGATGGAGGAGGCAAAGTAAACCCACTCTATATACACCCCAGTCCAGGCCCCTTGCCTGGTCTGTATTGTGAATGAGGGGACATGTTGTTGAGGTAAGGTTGAAAATCTAACTTGTTCCCATTTCCTCTAGGCAACATGTGGAAGAATGGAGAGGACTAAGGCTTTAGTTCCATTTGAACCAAGACAGTTGGGCCTTGAAGTGATTAAATAAATAAATAAAACCCTAGGGGCAGAAAACTAAGAACATTCCTCACCTTCAAACGTCGTTATTTCACTAGGATAAGGGAGATTGACTCAGAGAGTAGAGCCATGAACTTGGAACGGATATCAGAGCAAATACCGGCTTTTATGGGCAGAGCTGATCCTACTTTATACAGAATTCATCAGAGAGACTTGGCGACATATGCCTGGCCTGTCTCAGGAATGCCATGAATCAAGGACTGCTACTGTTTTTTATTATCCCTTTTTGAACCATTACTATTTCAAGTGTCACTACCACCATTTCTGTTACTACTTAACCACTTTCCTGGTTAATTTTGTCTTTTTTGATTCAGCATTTCATGTCTCCTCGTGTATATGTACATGTAAACCAATTGGTTCCCCAAATATTTAGACACTTTTTTTTCCACATAAGGAAGCATTTATTGGAGGATTAACATGAAATCTTACAAATAAAGTTTGTATAAACAGAAGTCCACATCTGTCATAATACAGACAACAAAAGACAAAAATGAAGACAAAGAAAACTAATTGGCAGCAATAAACAGTTGGACACAGTTGTGTCTTGCACACTAGAAGGCATTTTACAAAGTAATTACCTTAGATCAACAGAAGATTGGTCTTCAATGTCATCCTGTAAGATCCAACTCCTCCTGCTTTTTCTAATGTCCTTCGAGTATCCCTGTTAATTGTTCTGGTCATCCTCTTAAGGTGACTAGCTGTAAGTGTTCTGTTGGCCTCTGTAGTCTCCACATCCCTGTCTATAATCACAGTTTACTTATACCCACTGCAATCATATCTGCTATAGCCACTGTAGTTCTGATCACCACCATTGGCCCTCTTGTAATTTCCATACCCTTGGTTATAATAGTATTAAATCCTTAGTTCCAGTTTTGGCTCTGACCTCAGCTATGACCCACCTCCTCCACCAGCAGCCCCATCTCTTCCTTTTTGTTCTTGCTGTTGCTGCCTGTGTACCTCTGGATTGTGCAAATTTGATTATATACTTCTAAGAACCAATTTGATAACAACTGCTTTCTAACAATTTCTTCACTGGCTCTTCATGTGCATATGTGATAAAACAAACTCCTCTTCTTTCATTTATTGTCATAACCATGGGGAATTCAGTATTTTCAACTTCTCCAAAGATTCCAATATATTATTTTTTCTCTTGAGAAATACATGGATTTAATCCACTCACAAAAACTTTCTGGGAGGTTTCTTCCCTTTTAAATCTTTGACCATTTGGGGATCTATCAATTTGCCATTCAGCTTGTATTCTTTGAGTTCCACAAAGACAGCATCTTCAAAAAATCACAAGTCCAAATACGATTGGTCTTCCAGTGACTGGATTTGTTTTATTTGGGCAGACCACCATCCTGCTGATTCTTGCGCAGATTGATCTTTGGATTGGACCTGCAAATACCTTTTTGTTGCTGTCCTGGTTCATGTCTTCCAAGGTGGTGGAGATTTTGGCCAGAGAGCTGGTGAGTTGCTGCAATGGTGGAGCTGGATTCAAAATGACTGTGCAAGATCTGCCCATCACAGTTTTGTTTTATTTTAAATGTGGTATATATAGGTCTTTGTGACTCTGAGATATTATTCAGGTATTTAGAAAAGTGGTTCTGAATGAAATGGAGTTATATTGATTGTCTAAAATAGTTAATGTGTGGTCTAAATACAATCCTCAAAAATATGAGAATATTATATTTTGAGTGGTGATTGCCCACTCATTTATATTCACTTATGACAAAATTAAAATGACATCACAAGCGCTTTTTTTTAAAGATTTATTTATTTATGCATACAAGCTGGGGGTACAGGCCAGAGCCATGGGGTGGCGAGAGGGTTCACAAGAGACAAAGTGGGAAGAACAAGCAGATCAACGGAAATACACTGCTGATGGGAGTAGCGGGCGAGGCAGGAGAGGTCTGCTTCGCCATGTGGGAATTTTCCCAGCCTGGCATCGAACTTGCATCACTGCTGCCGAGAGCTCCACAGCACAGAGATTAACGGCTGCACCACCAGGGAGACCCCACAAGCACTTTTAATTAACCATGAGGTCTGGACAAAAGTTAGCATTTTTGAAATGCTGAAATTTTCTGTCCTGGATACTTGTAGACAGTTGAATTTTTCCCAGAAGTAACATGCTGACGTGTTACTAATAAATAAGAATTCTGATATAGTTAAAAATTGTAAATTAAATAGACTTTCCAAAACTAAAGTGGAATATAGTGAGCAAAGCAAAAACACTAATTTCAAAAAGTCTGTATAGTCTGGGGGGGGGGCATGATAATGGAAATGAAATTGTTAGAGGTTTAGAAGACAACTTTCAGAAACTAATAACGATACAGTAGTGATATTATCATATTAAACTATATAAATTGCTAAACAATAGTTTCAACTTAACCCATTTGGCTTGATTTCCAATTTATATACATTGTACAAATTCTTATATAGAAATGCAGTATGCCAAATAGAAATAATTGTCAATATCCAAAATCATTGTTCAAAATTAATACATTCTAAACATATTATGATGTGGTGGTCTTTTTGAGGAAAAATACATTAAAATTCTTATTTTTTTCAATCCTGTAAACAATGCAGCTTTATAATTGTAAGTCCCATTCAATAATCTCTCATCTATATAGTTTTAATAGACATATGATAGAATTTTAGGGAATTTGAGATCACTTCTTAAACTAGATGTTCTTACAGTATGTTTTAATGAAATTTTACAGGATGAAGAAAGTTGTTAAAATAAAATTTCCTGCATCTTGAAGTAGACCAAATATAGCTATTTCAAAACAGCAAATTGCTATCTTTCACTAACAACACTGACAATTTGCAATGACTTCTAGGCTTATGTTAAGCATCTTTGCTGTGAAACTCTGGTCTTTGAAAAGTTTCATCTGTTCCTCTTCTGAGTGCATGTAGAAATTATTGAAATACTTTCTAAAACATTCACTTGCTTCGTAGACATTCAGCTACTGTCAAGAGAAAGAGATATATATAGCCCAGCACCATCATCTAACATCCTCCTAAAGACTTGTCAAATCTGTACGTAACTGAGAGATCATTTCTGCATTACAGGCATGAAAATGGTTGTAATTAACTTCTCAAGCCCAACTGCATGGTGAGAGGGATAATTATAAAAGAATTCAAACCAATCTCAGTTTAATTATTCTGCACAGGGATGGGGTGGGGCCATCTCCAATAGCCTCCTGTTGTGCTATTAGAACCAAAGCAAGCTTGATTAGTACAGCTTATGTCAGCTTCTTCTTCATCCATAGCTATATTTACTTTCAAAGTAAGATGCAAATGATAACCATTACCAACTTATAGAAATATTTCAGAGAACTCAGTTTAAAGGTGTTTAAAAGAGGAGGTGGGTTATGGATCAGGTTGAGGTCATACAACTTGGAGAAGAAATATGCTCTTAGACAAGCTTGCAAATCTGATTTGACAACAACGGCAACAAATTAAATCATGTCACTGTTTTTGACAGGTGTAATACTAAAATATCTCTTTTGTAGATTTGTGTCATTATAGTCTTTAGTATGAAGAGAAGTGAAGCACTGTAATTTCTATTAAAAGAGAAACTATGTAGTTGCTACTTTTATCGTTAGTATTATTAACCTAAGTATACATTTTTCTGTTCTTTATTAATTTCAGTACACATTTAAAAATATTAAAAACTTATTTACTTCATAAGAGAATAGACTATCATTATTAATATACTGTAATGTTCAAATAATTATAATAGGGCTGCCCTGATGTTGCAGCAGTTGAGCGTTGCGCTGTGGAGCCATCAGCAGCAGCGATGCCAGTTCGACCCCTGGCCGGGGAGATTCCCACATGGCGTGGCAGACCTCTCCTGCCTCGCCTGCTGCTCCCATCAGCAGTGTATTTCTGTCGATCTGCCTGTTCTGCTCCCCACTCTGTCTCTGGTGAACCTGCCACACTGTACCTCTGGCCTGTAACCTAGCTTGTATGCATAAATAAATAAATCTTAAAAAAAATAATTACAATAATGGATGAAACACATAATATTAAGGGTTAGGTACTGAAGAGAAAGCTGTTTAAGGATTAATTAATATTGGAATACTATTTACAATATGTCCAGGATTAATCATCTTAGGGATGTTGCTTTTGTGCCTTATATAAACACTGCTTCTATACTATTCCATCAAAAATTTAATTTAATAATTAGAGTAATAATTTAATAATAACTATTTAATAACTATTTAATAAATTATAATAAAATGTACACCCAAACATTAAAACAAGAAGTAAAAAACATACCATGTATAAGAGACTACTGGAATTATTACTACAGAAAAACCAAATGTATTTTACAACAAACATATCTCAAGTATAGCTCATCATGGAAATCTAGGAAAATATAAAATAGATAACATGGTTCTCATTTCTAGTAAATATGAAATATAATCCTTAGAAGAAGCTGTTATTTGAAATATTAAGTAACCTGGCCTGATATCAATTTTTAAAAATCTTATGTTTAAAGTATAAGAGGATGATTATTTTATTTAGCTGTTATTCTATATGGAAATACCAAATAATATATTATGTAGAACATGTAGAACAATATATAGTCACGATATATCTTATTTATATCCATTTTTACCTACATTCAGTTTTGTTTTGATTTTAAATTCCATTTTCATATTTTTTAGTTCATTTGCTGATATTCTTTTAGCATTGATGAAATAAAGTATACATTAAAAATAAGCTATATGATTATCTGGAAATGTTTTGAAGAGAATGAGGGAATGATTTATCTAATAATTGTATAATTGTATAATTGTATAAATATATGAAATATGTGCACCATTTTGTTCAATTTGTTCACCATGTTTGTTCAATTCATATTAAGCAATTCTATTTTTTTTTCAAGTCTACTTTAATGAAAGGTCAATTTCTGTACATAGTTAGGTGTACAAGGCAAAAATCATGGCATTGGCTGTTTAGAAAATTTTAAGGGCTATTGAATAAGTGTGTATTCCTAGTTAACTTTTCTCATTCTTGAATTTTTTGGCTTTCACTTCAGTAAGTGTTCTAAAATGATCTTGCCCTAAAATGTCTTATTAAATGCTTTAAAAAAATAAACACTAGGAATAAAAATTTTAGTTCTGAATATGCTAATGGTAGCAAGTGACTGTTTCTTTGTAACAAAGATCTCACAGTGACCTATTAGAAAAATGACAAATATTTTGGTAAAAAATAAAAACGTAGGATCTCCAAATTGGGAAACTTAAGATAAAGGAAAATACATATTTCAAATACTTCAGTAACAAAAGAGGAATTTACTATTTTTGCTAGTGATGAGTGCTTTTCCTACATTCCTTCACATGCAGCCACTCACATCATTGGCCTTCTTTGGAATCTCTAAATTGTTCATACTGAGGAGCAAAATGATTACCAATGTTGAAGCTACTGTCACTTAAAGAGCCCCATAGTTCTAAGACAGCCAGAAATAGTCAAAACTGCCTCCCATTATGTAGGGTATTCCTTCTTCCAAGTCTGCCTTTTGAATGTGTCTGGGGAGAAAAAAAAAATTGCTGTAAATTTTTAGGGAAATACAGTCCTTCAATGTAGCAAATCCAAATTATATTTTGTGAAACAACTTTTGTTTTAAAAGTTCTACAAAACAGCAGTACCTTGACACTATTATGAAAGTGCGGTTGTGTGTATGTGTGTGTGTTATTGTGTTTGTGTGTTTTATTAATATGGATTAATTAAATCACAAAGCCTGTTTTAAGTCTGTCTTTTAATATACGCATCTCTGATTTTAGTAAGTCCCTATAATAAAATTAATTTTTGCTTCAAAATGACAATTCAATCACATGGTATTTTTATGGCCTGATTTGATTTAAACCGTTTTCTGAAAATGTAAATTAATGCTGTTGACTATTAAATTAATCTGCCACATAGTTAATAGAGTGCTAGAATTTCTATCCTGCTAGACATTTTTCTATTTGCCCTCAGATCCACTTCTTCAGCTCTATTATGGAATTATGCCTTCAAATTAGGTTTTCCCATCTTCCTTGTAAATGGACAAAGCTGCCACTGAGAGTCACCAGCAAGAGACTGGCGTGTGCAGTTAGGTGAAAAGCATATCAGTGCTGTTCCTCTCCTGCATGCCTGGCTTCTTGAGCAGTGGTTCTTTCTCATCCATAGTCCCTGCTCCCCAGGGAGTTACTGCACTTGGGCTGAGCACATAGATCCTGAGCACCAACCACCCTGTCTCTTCCTTTTGTCCAACCCTGCCTAACATGGTAGCTAATATCCATGTTTGCTAATCTTTGACTTACCTCACTATCTACTGTGTACTTTTAGGATTTTTAGGCATATTTGTTCTTCAGTTCCTTTCTTAAAAGCTCTTAATTGGATTACTTAAAATTCTGTTGATTTCCCTGCTGGGCATTGACTTAAGCCACTACCATTCTTTGATAATGGACAAGTTAAATGACAGTCTAGAGGAAAAAAAATAGTTACATTAATATTATTTACTACAAGAAGGTATTTAAAACAAAAGGCAGTTGATGGGAATAATATAAATTTAGCAATAATACTTAAAGGCTTTATTTTAGAGCTACTGTTCTGGCACAGAAAAATCTGAGATGATACAGTTATAGTTTTCCTCAATGACAACTAGAAGGTTGAATGAAAATATGCAATAAAAATTTGCTTAGTTTCTTATTTTTCTCATTTTAAGTAACAAAGTGCAATTTAAAATACCATAAACAAATCTGCTAAATTTCCCTGCCATTCCTCAAAAGAAAATATCCAGTAATATCTATTCTTTAGCACACACTAACAATCTTACTTACTTCACAAAGGTAATATAATATTAAATAAAAAAGTAAATTTGACATTCCTTCAGTTTTTTTCTACCATTGATGCAAATGTCTTATTCCTTTCTTATACAAATCTTTTGAACATTTTTATTATTATGAAGTGCATTTTCCTGCCAGTAGCAGATTTTGGCATTTTGATTTTACGGGATGTCTCTATGAAATAGTGTTTTTTTAAATTAAAAAACAATATTTCTTTGAAAGGCATTTCATCATTTATTTTTTTTTTTTGGCAGAGTGGCAAAAAGTAAGACAAAATATTTTCTTTTCCCATATCCATGTTGCCGAGAAGTGGTTTATATTTAAAGTTTATTCTTTCACCTTGAACAATTTGACAAGGACAAATGGTTCATATATCAGGAAATACCCTGAACTGCGAGGTGAGGCTCTCACACTTTGTGTACACAGTGTCCTACAGAGGTGACTATAATGACTGTAATACATCATCCAGAAATGGGGCTGCAGAAACAGGGTGAATCCACGTCCTAGGAACAAAGGTTATTTATTTCTGCTATTTTGATAGGAGCTGCTAGAAGCATTTTTCTAATGGTCCTAATGAGTCTCTGAAGACCTTGCTTCTTGTCTTATTTCTTATAGTACCTAAAAATAGAAGTCAGTATTTGTGCAGCAACAGAGCTAGATAGATTCAGTAGCATTCCACAAACCACTTTAATCTTTTTCCCCCTGAATGAACTGCAGGAGAGTTTAAGCTTGTATCCTATAGTTATCCTGAAGCTCCTTAGGCAACACCAACAGTCAAAGTAAAAATATATGTACTATATACTAAAAGAGAGATTCAAATCCTTTCCCTTCCAGATTCAGTGTTTATTAGCCATGTTCAGAATCATCCAATATGCTTTAAACCTATACTCCGACTACTTATTTAATGCACTCACTACCATGATCTCTGAATATCAGCTGTACAAGCTACTGCTTGAGAGAACAGTTTTGTTTACTCTGAGAGTAATACCTCGACAGCACTTGTGACAATTTTATAATTTGTGAATTGTGCAAATTGCTTTAGCTGCACAGTTATTTGCAGAATTTTACTTTCAAGCTAGAAAATATTCCTTAAAATTTCTTAAAATTAGTAAAAGTTTTGTATTCAAATGAGATTGAAATAATGCAGGCAGTGGTTCTGTAGGGGGGACTTTTTAATCTGCATTACTATCCTGGTGGGGAACCAGGTCTCCCAGACCAGTCATTTATCACCATAGGTCTGATACTAGAATATTCCATGCCAGAAGGAACAAAGACTTATTATTGAATAGAGCTATGAATTTTGAGAAAATAACTAAAATGATTACATATTTGTAATGAATGACTATTTTTTAGAGGAAAGAATCAGAATGACATCTCATTGAATTTGAAAATAGAAATATATAATGCAATTGTCTATGTGCAGAAGAGTTAGAAACATATCTTTAGTTAGTAACAATTAATTTTCTTTTGTGTACATAATTTGAGAATATGAATTACAGAAGGATATTTTTACATTTCTTTAAAAGTTTATCTACCATGGAAATATTGAAACTCTCTAAAAGCTGAATTCCCATGAGAAATCTGATTATAACAGCTCACTGTTAATACCTCAATTTGGTGAACAGGACCATTTATTTTATCTAAAATGGGTAACTTACTCTTTTGGTCTATATTATTCTAAATAAATTTGTGTTGCAAAAATAATGATGAATATAATTCTTATTGCCTGTTATGATGTGGGGTGTGTGTAACTGGATTATAACTCCTTCATTTAGAATTAGTGCCATATAATATATTTGTAAGGGTAATTTTTATGAAGATTTAAAAATATGCAATTTTCAGTCCTAGAAATTTGTCAAAGCTGTTATTAAATCTGCAATAACAAGGATATTATTTTTCTTTTACTATGCATCATTTCAAAAATGATGCTTTCTTTTCATTATCTATAAGTTATAGACACCAACTATTTCCCCCTTGATCATAAATTTAAATGATATGGTACATTATTGATTACTTTATTACATTAGAATACAGAAGCAGATGTATTCCATTTAAAACCACTATGAAAAATCAATTCAAATACTTTTATAAATGTTGTAATATATTTTCAGTGAATAAATAAAAATAGGAATGTCACATTTAAAGACCAAGTGATCATTGTGATGGGAGAGAAAAATTTAATTCAAAAATAGATTTCACTGTCAAGATTTCAAGGGGTCAATAATGTGAATATTTGAAAGTCATGGAAAGTATCTTGATGGAATTTTACTTTAATACACATTTTAAAGTTGGTGAGTAGAATGCACAACTATAATGCAATTGATTATAATCTTGAAGGTCTTTTTTTAAATTTATTCATGTCAAGGCCTTTATTTGCCTCCTTATGGAAAGAATGATTCATGAGTATTTTGCTTCATTACTAACCAATATCATATCCTTCTCCATAAACTGAAATAAACCATATTTGGAGTTTTTTGAAGATTGGTAGTCAAGACATTTGTTGTTTGAATGGGGAAGGGAAAGAACTTATTTAGAGTGACCCGAGGGTTGTATGACTGGCAGTAATGACATGAAATGAAATAAAAAAGAAAATTCAGACTGATCTTCATGCTGATGTCCTAAGTTTATTAAGCTACTCAAGGGAAATGGTGAAAGACCCATTATTTCAATCACTTAAATTAAACAGGCAGAATACTCCAAGACTTAATGTAAAAAAATAATTCTGTATTGTCAGAATCAGATGGAAGAGATGATCTAACAGGTCTTTTCCATCATTAATTTCCATGGTCTATGAACTAGTGGTTGTGGCTGCAATTAGCACTGTTTAAATGAAAGTGCAATTTCAATACCCCAACAGGCTTCCCTGGAGCTAAAAGACTTGGACCTAAATCAAAGCAAAAACAAGGGGAGAAGGGGAGCCAAGGGGAGAAGGACTGGAGCCAAACCAAACTACAATAAATATACTTGGAAGTGACAAAGGAAGGAAATTCTAATGTTGTCAGTGCTACTATTCATGGCTGTTTAGTCTTTTCTTTTTTCTTTTACAAAGGAAACTTTGGTGGCAGTCCCAGTATTATTCATTTTCACTCATGCATCATCTTGATTCATTGATTTATTTTCAAGTTCGGGGATAATGAGTATTGGAGAATGTAAAACTTGGCTCTCTAGTTAGCCACTTGAAATTTATCCATGTCTTCATTCTCCCCTTTTGTATGTTATTTTATCAAGCAATTTCTGAAAAATTCAAAATGCAGATGAGTTCCCAGTGACATCTCTAAAATTAAACTGTCCACAGCAATGAAGTACAGAATCTCTAACTCACCCAACATCCACAGTAGCTTTCCATATAAGTTTTTATGTATTTAATTTTTATTTGGAAGTCTGACATTTATTTTCTTTTTTACAATGCAAAAAGAAGGGAAAAATAAAAGTAGTAGCTTGGTGTTATTGACTTTCATTTGAAAAATAACTTTCAAAATAAGAATGAGAAGAACATTTTACTATTGCAGTTTCTGGAAAACATATTTCAAAAAAAAAAAAAAAAGCAAAATAACTGAATTGTAAAGGAGTTTCCCAGGGAAAAAGAATCATTATCATATCAGTAACAATAATCTTAGAAATACATCCAATACTTGTGAAAAGTTAGAAAAATAATCTAGCTAAAGCACTCTTAGTAAAAAGAAAGTGACTGGACACATTTTTTTTCCTAATTCTTAAAGCAAAATAATATTGTTGAACTCCACAATCTTTGCCCACAAAAGCATCTGATCTAATGGGCAGGAGGAAGTTAAAGCATCCAGTGAATGTAACGCCAATTGAAACAAAAAATGACTGAAAATAGTTTAATAAATACAGCTATATATTATGTAAAGGTTAATTTGCACAACTAGTACAAGAACAGAGCCACAGTTGGCTCATCTGTAACCTAGTGTAGGGAGGTGTATTGTGAAGATACGAAAAGGCAGTTCTGCAAGTTGAGGCAGGATGAACAGTAATATTAAAAAATAAAGTGTAAAATGTTTCGGGGGAATAACAGTTGTATGTTGCCAAATGGAGGGAGTTTAGAAAGGAGAGGTAATAAAAAATGTAGAAACGATGGAAAGATTCTAAATATTAGATGTCATCCACTGGCAATTGAGAGACATTAAACATTCTGTGTTTGTTTGCTTAGCTGGGGACTACCATGGTCAAATATGTATACTGGAAAAATTGCTTTGATGAACAATATGAAAAGAAGAGGTTGATGAAACCAGAGATCAATTAAAAGGCTTAGTACAAGATGAGAATTTTTCTTTCCCCAAAATTCCTTCAAATTGAATTTGATCCCCTTACCTCACCCCCTCCTCACCCCGCAAAACGTGGAAAATATTAGAAGATCTTGGAAAGCGCGCACCTTTCTATTATAATGCAGAAGTGATCCGAAATAATCCGATTGAAAGAGATAAAGAGTATATGTATTTATATGAAAGTTAATAGCACAATAATTTTGGTAGAATTTGTGCAGACAGCAGCAAGTTGATTTTGAAAGGTTATTAAATAGCAGCAGAAACCATCCTGTAATCAAAGGTATTAAGTAGAAAAACTGGCCTAAGGAAGTTGAGCTGCTGTTGTGAAATTAGCAGGGAGCCAGTGTGGTTGCACTTCTAACATTAGTTTAGAAAACCCAAAAGGTGAAGCATGAAAAATCTTAGGGGGGCACATTTACTGAAAGTAGCATCAGTCATTATCAAAAAAAGAGCACCTCAAAAAAATTCTTCAGAAGGAGGAAAAGTGTGTTTCTCTATGATCACTCTTAGAAACTTCTTTTCTCAGTAATATTTTCTCTGACTGCAGGAACATCAGCTTAGCAGCATGAACATTCACAGATAGAGACCATGTAGCTTTAGGCACCTTTAATGGGACACTCTTTTAATCATTTTTGAAACCATCTCTATTATTGAGTACTACCTAGGTATGACCTTTTTTTATTTTTAGCAGTTGCTCTACACATTGATGATTTATTTTCAACTTTTCAACACACCTTTATCACATACACTGGAACTTCCCAAAGCCCATTACTTCAAAGTAAACGCTACTATAATGTCAATTGGAGGTATTTTCACCCATCAGATGTTTCTATAGTCATCACTTCTGCAATTATTATGATGGAGGCACCAGTGTGTTTAATGCTACAAATTGTTTATATATCCAGTCTCTCCATATGCAAAAATAATATGCACTATTTTAAAAGCTTTATGTAACTCCTACCGGCACCTCATTCAACATCAATGCCTTTCTATTCCAAGGTCATCAAAGATATAAAGAGAATAAATACAACATCATTTAAAATTTTTCAGCATCCACATATAAACTTCCTTTCATTTACATTCATCTTTCTTTCGTTCCACTGTCATTAGAGGATATGTCTTTCTGTATTCCTGGAAAGGTTTAAATACGACAAAGTAATGAAAGCAAAATATGGGTACCTTTAAGGACAAACATTTCCAAATCATGGAACAAATTTGACACATTCTTTGTGTCTCACCTATTAAATAATGTTTTCCCACCATCTCTCGACATGTGAGACTATGATATGAGAGAAAACGGAATTTGAGATAAAACTGTGAAATATTGCAGTGGAAAAGTTATATATAAAATGTTTCCATTTGAAACACTGTTTTAACTTATGTTGCCTTTTTTCCTTATAATTCCAGGCTGTTAGGAAAAAAAAAAAAAAACTTCCAAAAGTTGCAAAACATAATCATCAATTTTATTAACTTATTTTCATGTCTACATAGCCTGATTACTAAAGGAAAATGATAATACCAGCTTCACTCTGATGCACTTGTATTCTATTTAATGGGTTAAGAAAGTGTCATTGAGTATTAAGTAACTTATCTAAGTTCATTATATGAATTCATGAAAAGTTTTGAAAAAACACTTAAAAAACTATCTTTTTTGGCAGGTACTTTGTATTTTTTATGTCATATATTTTTTTTTGCATATATTTTTTTTTATTTCTCCTGTAAAGTAGGTGGCGGTCTATTTTTGTAGATTAATAAAAAAAGTAGAATTTGATAGTTCTAGAGTGAGTCCTAGAAAGTTCTGAGCAGATCTACCATCACCGGCTTGGTCAACTTTAACATAAAGAAGAGCTGCAGTCATGGCAGCAGGTCTTAGTCACCACCTAGTGACCAAGAAGTGAGGAAGGGGCTTGGTTGTCATTAAACCCTTGTGTCTCTCCTGTTTTAGAAAATTGAGCCTGGGACCACAGGCAGAGGTAAGGAGTATTGGAAGCAGTAGTTCGGTGACTGTAAATTGAGGTTATGACATTTCCAGTTGCATCTACTGTTAAAACATAAAGAAATGAAAGGCACCGTGAACATTATTTTGTGCAGCAGACTACCATAGAGAATGCAAATCAGGAAGCAATTCTGTGGTATAGTAGGTGAAGAAACTATGGAGTTTGCTGTTGAAGGGTATTAGGTATACAAGAGCATCTAATGTTACAGCGTTCCAGTTCAAAGTAGTAAATACACAGCAGATCACAGTCATCAGAGACATTAACCACCCCATATTACCACATCACCACTACTATAGTGCGAATGCAAGAAGGTCAACTCGAAGGGTGCCCCAGGAACACCATCCTTACTGCAAACAGTTGATTGTTTTCTCCTAACTAGATGTGAGGTTACCATAACCATTAGTGATGATATACTACATGTCCCTGGGCAGTGATGGAGAGAGAGGGCTGACAGATGTGGGTAAGATGAAGGAAGTAGAACAGTAACAAAGAACATGCACTAGGAAAGCAGGTGACCAGTCTGAAGGGGCTTCTTTACCAATGCCAGCCTAGAGAGGGCATTAGTAAAGAGGAAGAAGAAAATTAAGAAAATGAAACACAGGAAAAAGTCAAATCAATGTTGTTACTGCTACATCTTTATTTACTACTAGACACTCAGAAAAGCAAATTACTATATGGTAAAGTGCATAAATGTAGCTCATCAACTTGAAAAAGAGTACTTGGTCCCGAAAACCCTAAAATCTTTTTATTAGATGTGTGATCCAGACGCCATAAGCATCAGCATTTCCTAGGACCTTATTAGACATGCAGAACCCTTAGGCCCCAACTTACCAACTGAATTAGAACCTGCATTTTAACAAGACTCCGAGATGGTATATATACACTCAGGCATAAGAAGTGCCGTTATTCACAGGTGGGCAAAATGACGTTAGTATCAGATCTACCAGATGATCAAAATACATCTTTTCTGAGGCAGTGCAAGGGATGGCTGATTAAATGTTGCTTTAGTAACTTTAACCTCATCCAGTTTTGTTATTTAACTAGGAGTAATTAATGTGAAATTGTAGCAATAAAATTTGAACTAAAGCAGATAGAAAGAGATCAGATACTAGAAAATGTTTAAAATGTAAATTTGTGAAGGTTGCTATCTTTTCAAATCTTTCTATTGGTTTGATACATTTAAGATAATAAGTAAGATAATAAAATAAAGTAAACATAAGAAAATTGCAATCACTTGCCAAAAAAAGAAAAAAAGTGAGTGCAAAGTGAGTGTCCCTTTGTTTTGGGGGACCAAATTTTCCTTATGGAAGACAGGATCTACAGATGTAAGATTTCAGAGCCTAGGTTAAAAGAAAAACAAGAAAACCTGATGTCCTAATTTTGAATAATGTTGCTTTGGATTCAAAATAGGTATATTTAAACTACAATATTTCTTAGACTTAACAAGTAAATGCAATGTGTGATTCTGGATTGAATCCTAGATTGGGAAAATATTACTATGAAGGACAAATTACCAAGTTAGAGCCGTTGAATTGGTAATGTCAGATATAGACTATTGCCTGGATAGTAGTATTTTATCATTATATTAAATTTGATGTCTCTACTGTGGTTATCGAAGGTAATATTCTTGTTCCTAAGAGATCTATGGTGAAGTATTTAGATTGTAAAGGGTCATGATTTCTTCAATTTATGCTCAAATATTTTAACATAGAAATATTCAAAATATGATACTATGTAGGCATATATATTCATATCTATCAATTCAGATAGCTACCCAACTTGTCAGCTGGGCAAAGCAAAATTCAAAAATGTTCATAATCAGTGATTTTCCATGGTTATTCTGATATTATTTTAAAAATGTATATGACTTTGATATTTTTAAACTAATACTTTGAAAAAATGTTTCTTAGTTTTGTTCACTGTGACAAAAACAATGATCAATCCAGTCAAAATGGGCAATTTTAGTGCTCAGATTATGCTATCTAAATATTACTTGTCAATAAAAGTAACAAAACCATTTTGTGGTTCAAAATGGTCTAATTCTATCTTAGACAAAATGTACAAACCACATTATCATACATGAAAGTTAGGATGAGGTCAGAGATTATAGGAGTGGCATCATAAATGCCCTTCCATTTCTCCCCCCAACCTCCCCCCGCCAAGGTGGAAAAATGTGAGCATAATAAGCACACCCAGTGTGTTTTTTTTTTAATATATTTTTATTGTTATTTATGTCTTTTATATTTAGTATTCCCCTTGGGTAACCCACCACCAATTCACCCATGACCCATCTCCGTGGTCCCTTGTGTTCTTTTCTGCTCCATTTTGTGCCCTTATTCTCCCCTCCCCCGCCCCCACCCACTGAGTGTCTCGCTCCTATTTGGGTTCCTTATCGTCCTGTTATAAGTGAAACCATTCAATATTTTTCTCTTTCTTTCTGTAAGCACACCCATTGTAATGAATTGCAACATATGTCTGTCTAATTCCATGAGCCTACCAACATACAAAAGATTATTCTTTTCAAATTCCCTCTCCACATATTTAGACATAACCATTTGAAAACATGACAAGGAAGAAAATAATCAGTTATTTATCATGACAACTATGCCATAGATAACCAAATAATTATTGAAGACCTAGTTCTCTGTATAGAAGTATTGCAGTTTATAAACAGAGAAAAATTAATCAAAAAATGCCATTTTTCAAACTCCTAAGGACATCCTAGATTGAGTTAGTGATAATCAACAATCGCTACTACATATAAACAAAGACAATCAGCTAATTCGTGCCTCTTAAATGGCACCACCTGAACTGCTTTTAAAGTATTCTTACCAAAAATATTTAATATGAGCGTGATTCCAGTTTCTAAATTTTGAAATAACAAAAAGGGAGGCAGAAAGAGAGGAAGAAAAATTGAAAGAACAGAATTAAAACTATGCATTCATTGATTTGATAACTAGAACTATCTGCATTTACTATGTAGCATGGGATTTTGTTGTTATATTTTCAAATTAGTATGTTTATATAATAGTGTTGCTTTTGGGGGGTCTCCCTGGTGGCACAACAGCTTACTGAAGCTCTGTGGCACTGCCAGCGACTGCGGCGCCTGTTCAATGCCAGGCCCGGGAGAATCCCACATGGCATGGCAGACCTCACCTGCTGCCCCCCTTAGCAGTGTATTTCTGTCAATTTGCCTGTTCTGCTCCCCACTCTGTCTCTGGTGACCCTTCTCACCGCTCCACACCTCTGGCCTGCACCCCAGCTTGTATTCAAAAATAAAATAAATCTTAAAAAAAAATAGTGTTGCTTTTTTCATATTTTACTTATGTTTAGAATTTTAAGGAAAATTTACAGTTAGGAATAACAATTTTCTAACAAATAATGTTTAATTTGCAATATAAAACAACTTAAAGACTACTTTCAAATGCTAACCAAGCGTAAGCCCCTGTTCAAAAAAAGACTTAAACAACAGCAACAGTAAAACAGTGTAAGAAGGATTGTATTTGAGAATGTGGTTATTGAACTGAGTGAGGAAACATAAGCTTGGTCTTCAGAAATAATAGATATGTTATAAACAGTGTTGATGGGATTTTAGCTTTAGTTTAAATAAAGTAGGTCAAATTTAGATGCTTAATCAAGGTAAAATAGATTTCATTTTAAAATATTCGATTGAATTTTATCTAGAGAAAGTTTCAAATAACTCTACACTTTCATGAATTTTCACAAACTGAACCAGCACAGAGGTTACGAAAAAGAAAATTAGCAATACCCAAGATACCTTCTTCATGGGACAGATGAAAGAAAGAATGAAGAATGGAAAATCACATAATGATGTCCGTAAAGGAAAAAAAAGAGAACAGAAGAAAAGATAGAAGGGAGGAAGAAAAGAAAGAAGGGAAAGCGGGGAGGGAGGAGGAAAAGAAGAAGGAATGGAACACAGAATCCCTAAGGTTTAAAATCATTAGAAAAAAAAAAAACACATCACAATAAAAAAAATAATTAAATCACATTCCAAACAATATGTATGTGTGATTGTAACTCAAGGAGAATAGAACACACAGTAGAGTATCTCTGTCTCAGTTAGCTCTAAAATTTAGATTCTACTCCTTAAAAATTGTTAATAAATAACAACATAAATGCAATGCCATTTATAAGCTATACTGGGAGATTAAAATCCAAGGTCTAGCACCATGTTCCTATCCATTGTTAAGTAGGATCATGCTACAGAGTCTGTCATAGGAAGAAGAGATTTCCCAAAGGGGCTTCTATGAATAACGTTATGTTTTACATGCTACTTCTGCTGACTTACCTTCAGGTATGAACTACAAAGAACCCAAAACTAGCATCAAAATGTTTCAGAATGTCAGACTGAGCAATCAACACAGCTTGATGTTTCTGCAATTTATTTTACTCTGCTTAGTAAATGTACGTGTGCGCTCAGGAGTTCTGAATCCTGGAGATAAACTGTTGCTACTTACCAGTCAGCTTTGTTTCTAAAGAGCTTTTTTGCTAATAATTCCAAACCTTCTGATCAAAACACCCAAGCACATTCCTCAATAAAAGGAGACATCTGTTAATTCAAGTATACTACACAAATCCTAAATGACTACAAGCTCTTTTACAATCCAACAAAGTAACTGTGATTTAATAAGGAACAAGCCACACAGAATTATTACTTTCAAGGAAAGCACATAAAGTAGAAGGATGAATAAACGAGCAAGGTGTTTTCACTTAATCAAGAGATAACCTTGAAACAAATTGATATAGACAATGGAAATGTCATTGGATCACCATGGTTATGACCACCTTCCATGACATGATATGACAAGGATTGTTAATACCCACATCTGCTTAATGCTATGAAAAAGGAAATTAGGCTTTTCTATCAATTTGAAAGTTATTTTCTCACATATGTATGTTGGAAATTTTTTCATTTCTAAAATGAATTCATAATTTTCAGTAAGTGTCACTCATGCTATTTTCATGAAGCCAAAAGTTAACTTTGTATTTCAGCCACACATTTTAAATCTAAAAATCTCTTTGAAAACGCTATGTAATATGTCTTAAGCATATATCATAGCCCACTATCCTTGGAAATTACATGTAAAATTTTGTATCATTGCATCACAATGGTACCATTGTGTACTAAAAAAAAAAAACTACTTGATTTTACCAGCTTTATTTATCATTGTTAACAAATTAATAAATTTTGTCATTATTTTAGATCACTACATGGTTATTTTCTCTTAAATAGATATTTTTGAATTGCCACATTAAGCAATATATATTTGAATACTTTAAAACTTCTACTAACTATAAGGGCATAGTGCCTACTTGGTATTTATTGTAATTTATAAAGTTATCAGGTCATAACATATTAGAAAAAGTAAATTGGTTCTTCATTATAGGTCATTTCTAATGCAGATTAGATTAGTAAAAGCTTTAAATGGAATCTGTCTTCTTCCCAACTTCTGGTGCTAAGCTTTCCCTTTGCATAGTATTATACAAGAGCGTGGCCAAGTTCTCTTGACCACTGTTCTGTTGGCTTTGATGATTCATTACATTAGCAATGCATTTAGCAAATCTCTCACACAGAGCTAGACATTCTTTATTACAAATTGAACTATCAGTGAACAGTACGCTGGGGGCTGGTCAGAAGTTAGTACTAAAATGTGCTTTTTAGTCTTGAGTTTATTTTCAAACAGATGTTAAGTGTTTAAGCCTAGTCATCCACATGTGGTCTCCCAGCGATTATTTCTCATCAAAGCTAAATGGCTTTTTATTATTATTATTATATTCCCAAGAATCTGAATTCCCAAGATCCCAGTATTTATTCTATTTTTTAAAATTTCCTCTCATTTTCTAATGTTTCTCTGTAGTTTCTACTGTCTGAAAAAAATCTTTTTAAAAGCATGTGTATGGATCTTTTTGACTAATGCAGTTCCACAGCCCTTATACTGCTTTTGTAATAGAGGGCTCAAGTCTAACTATATAAGATGGGGGGGTAGGGGAGAGTGGGTAGAATTGAGATACTTTTTTTTTTTAAGATTTATTTATACATACAAGCTGGGGTACAGGCCAGAGGCGTGGGGTGGTAAGAGGGTTCACCAGAGACAGAGTGGGGAGCAGAACAGGCAGATCAGAAACACGCTGCTGAGGGGAGCAGCGGGCGAGGCAGGAGAGGTCTGCTTTACCATGTGGGACTCTCCCTGGCTGGGTGTCGAACTCGCGTCGCGCACTGCCGACAGCTCCACAGCGCAGCCCTCAACCGCTGCGCCACCGGGGAAGCCCAGAATTGAGATACTTTTTTTAAAAAATAAGTGAACACATTTTTAAAAATTGAGTACAAGGATTGGTACAAGCACACAGCTTACTACTGTGGATTTATCCCTACAATGTTTTCATATATTTTAAAATTGAGTACTACAAAATCCATCCTTACTTTATAAACATTTTCAAAGACAGAGCATAAGCAATAAGAACTACAGCCAGTAATCAAACAGTTCTGTCCAACTGCACACTTCTTTAAATGAGACTTAACATATTTTGATCAGCCCAATTCATTTCACTCAAACTACAATGATATATATAAATAATTAATATTTGTAGACCGCTTTAAATATTTTTTCTACTTAGCAGTTAACCAAGGTGACTGCATATTGTAGGTGATATGTTCAGCTTAATTCTACTGCATTGGAACTAATCTGAATTATTCATTAGACTAAGATTAATGCTTTAAAAAACACTTTAAATAAATAAAATATACAAATAAAGGAATTATGTGGCTTGCTCAGATCAAATAAATTTATGGGGCTTCAAGTTTAATAATAAAATTAGTCTGCAAGTGATATTCACGTAAATGGAGACAGAACTCAGAACATTTACAAAACAAGATAGGGTTTATTAAATTGAAATATTATAAACATTTCCCCTAGTATTAAAATGAAGCGAATAAAAAACAATGTGAATCAGAATAACACCTTTAGAAAAGACTTTTCCCTATATTTCAAATTATACTCTTTTTTTTAATCTTTGCAGTAAAAACTGTATTGAATGGAAAGAATAAATTCTCATTCAACATACTTTACCTTGGCCAAGTGCAAATGATTTACAATAGTGTTTATCTTATTAATCTAAATAGCATCAGGGAAGGGAGGGAAATGAACAGAAGTAGAATTCTGATTCTGAGTTCTGCAAATGGAAATACTTATCAAAGAATAGTCTAATGATGTGATCTTCTGAATAGAAATAAGGGAACAATGTGCATGATTGGTTAACTAGGTTTATCCAATGAAGTGCAATAATGTAATTGCCTATAACATCCAACAAATAAAAGTAGGTTGATTCATTCACTACTTATGTCAGTGAAATGTCATAATTCTCATTTTTAAAAATATTTTGTTCTTTATTTTGATGATGTCAGTTCATATTCCAAAGGAAGAAAAATGAAAAGAAGGCAGAAGTTCTACTTGACAAATGATCTAAAAATTTTATTTGGACATTAAACATTTGTTTATAATAAAACTAACTGTAGTAGGAACTATTAAAGTGTTTCAAATTGTGTGTCCATTCTCAACCACAGGACAAATGAACACTTTTTAGTGCAACATGATATTTTAGTGTCAAGTATTTGTAAAAGTTAAGCATGAATTCTTTTTTAATTCACTAATTTGCCATCTACTTGATGCAGCATTGCAATGAACCACCTGTAGTTATGACTATAGTAAACTCTGTGTGGTGTGTGGGCAAAGAGTGCACCCAATTTACTTGTTAATGTTGTCTCAAGGGACTAGAGATGCACTTGCTACAGGCCAGCAAGAGGAATTCAGCACAGAATTATGAAGGAATTATTATCATTTAACCAAATAAAACACATATTTACTTATTTAATACATTTTAAGGGATTAAAAATGATACTTTATTGCGTTAAGTTGGCAGAAGAGTCATCATTAAATTCAAGTGCCTATGTACAAGCACATTGATCTATTAGTTAAATCAATAAGCCTAATAAATTGCAAGCAAAATGTCAACATACAAAATTATAACACTTCTAAGCTAAAATCAGGAACTTTTATCTTTTATGTTGTGTTACAGATTTTGCTTCTCTAAATATTTGCTTAGAATGTTTTGTTTACTCATGTTTCTTTTCTAAGTGTTAAAAAATAGTCTTTTTTACATGTGTTTGGGCACTCTTGTCATTTTGCTTAGCTACTTTATGTTGTGACACATTTAAGGGTTAACTGGTTTGTGAACACTTTTAATTCTTTCATCTTTTGTTTACTTCTCTGCTTCTGTCTTCACTCTTAACATTACCCAGGTTATAATTCAGAGTCATCTTGTTGCCATCTCATCTACCTCAAGTCAACCACATAACAGATCTCAACATATAGCCAAAGAAAGAGGAGGTTGATTTCTTAGATTTTAGCTGTTAGCAACTATTTGTATAGTTAAACAATTCAGTAAAACACTAAACGAGAATGAGTAGTTTTGTGGAAGAACATGAATTCAATTTTGGATGATTTCCAGTTTGAGATGCTTATTGGACATCAGGGACTCTGTGAGTCTGACTGAGAAACTTATCCCAAGCTCAGTGATCCTGAAACCAGATCTCCATAACACAAGCCCTGGGCACAACTGGCTCTTGGGTTGTGCTTGCTTGGTAGATTGCAGCCTGCCCCCAAGCCAGCACACCTGGAGGGCTGCCCTGGGAAGGCTGCCAAAGTGGCTCACAGCAGGGGTGGCAGTTTCACGCTCCCCGTCATAGCATGCTGCTTGTGGGTAGCCCCTACCCCAGTACAAGCCAGGTTTGAATGCCAAAGCCCCCCGCTTTGGGTCTCTCGTGGCGGGCCCCAGAAGAAGGTTGCTTGTGTGCAGTGCATTGGCACTGCCTTCTCTGCCCCTGGGGCTCAGGCAGCCAGAAGAGGCTGTTAATGGCAGCAGGCAGCAGTGGTTCTCCTGCCACACTACCCTAGGGCATGCAGCTCCACTGGGGCTTCAATTGGAAGGTTTCCCTGTGCCAGCAAGCTCTGACAGAGGAGGCAACTGCTTGCCCCTCGCCCCTGGTTCAGGAATGAGTACAGGGCCCCACTGGGCCAGCTCCAGTGCTAGGATGCCTGGTGCTGGAGGCAATAGAGACGGGTGGATTCCTAGGCCAACATGGCAAGCTCTCAGGGAAGCCCACCCCGCAGCAATCCCGCAAGTTGGAGCCAGGTTTGAAGCAACTGGATCCCCTCCCAGGCCACCCTTTTCCTTCTGATTACCTCTTGATGGTATCCATTGACTGAGACAGGGAGCAGTCAGAACACCTGGGAGGCACTGATAGACTACAGAGCAAGAGAGAGAAGCATAAGCAGAATCTAGACAAGCAAACCTAGGTGTCTAGTCAGGATCCTATCTGGGAAACACACTTGGCAGCATCCGGGAAGCATAGGTAGTACACCAGTGTGAATGGGGCAAATTGGAACAGGAAGAATGGTAAGAGTGAGAAATGAGCTAGAAGGGAGGCACATCATACCCAGGAGTGTGAGTCTGCAATTACAGTGACATTTCATATAAGTTTATAGTTATTAATTTATAAAATCTCTAAGTATCCTTACCAATTGTACACTTTTAGTGTAAGAATTCATTCAAATAATTTGAAAAATTCTCATTCAACAGATTTCCAGAATTTAGTAGCTTTTTGGCTAAAAAGGAAACAGAGTTCTCTGAAAAGTGAGATACATCATTTTAACATTAAAAATCAATATTGCACTGTGTTTAAGACATTAGTAGTGTTAAACAAAACTATTGAAATACAACAGCTGGGATGAAAAAAATATGAACAAACTATAGTGTTATTCAAGCTACATAATAATTAAAGCAATTTAAATGTAAGCAAATTCAGATTAACATGTGCCCTTAGGAAATTTGAATTTTGGCCCAAATTGTGATCTATAGTTTGAGATCTCCTCTATTCACATGTAAAGTTACTGTGTAGAATGAAGTGTTGAAAATTCCATATAAATGAGGCTACTCTGTGAATTCCCCGTTACAAAGTGACACACTAAAATCTATCATTTCTACTTTTATATTATCTGTTTCAAAACAGTTAATATAATCTTTCTCAGCAACAATTTTTATAATCTAAAAATTAAGGATAATAACAGAGCATTCCTTATGTTGCTCTGGCTATTTATATGCTCTCTGTGTGTGTGTTTGTGTGTGTGTGTTTAATGCTTAGCACATTATGTTGTTAACTTTATAATTCTAAAAGAACTAATTTCAATGTAGACGAAAAAACATTCTTAACCTTCTTCCAGAGCTCTACCCTGTATCTCTCAGAAATATAATAATATTTCAAAGAAAAATCTGTATTCATGCAATGCCTAGTGATGAATGGTAAGATCCAAAACAAGTAGACACTTTTATTTATCAGTTACTTTTCTAAATACTTTCTAAATACTTTACAACACTATCGAAGTACAACAACAGCTAGGATGAAAACAAAAATACGAGCAAACTATAGTTTTATTCAAGTTACACAGTAATTAAAGCAATTCAAATGTAAGCAAATTCACATTAACGTGTGCCATTAGGAAATCTGAATTTTGGCCCCAATTGTGGCTTATAATTTGAGATCTCCTCTATTCACATATAAAGTTACTGTATAGAATGAAGTCTTGAAAATTCCATATAAATGGTGCTACTCTGTGGATTGTCTCTGTTTTATTGTTTTGTCAATTAAGAACCTAAGAGCCTTTGAAGTATTCCCTTCTGACAAATCGTTTTGACAGAACTGCCAAGCATTATCCAGTCCAATAAGAAGTGACAGTCTAAGATTAGACTATCATCTCCTTATGAAGGTGAAGGTGCATTTATTTATAATTAGTAAGCATGCTTTGACAGACCAGATATTTGCAGCACTCTTTCAAATAAAAAGACTAATTAACTATAGATTAATATTTATAAGGCAAAATACTGCCTGAATTTGACTATAGGTATAGAAAGATGATTAAAAAAAACAATAAACTAGGTTATCTGTATTTCAGGGGTAAAGATACAATAATTTAAAGTAAGATTTGAGCCGTTCTTTCTTTCAAGAGCTGTTATTTCTTGAAGTATTTTATTTTCAGCCTTTAAATTTTTATTTAAGGAATGCTCTTTTGACCAAGACAGATTTTTCAAAGTTGACAGATGGGCACATTGGCTGACTATTTATATCTTAGTTAAAAAACATTATCTACATTATCTTGAGTAGAGAACTGAATGCAGTTTGCCTGCATCTGAATGGGAAGTTATCTGAATTTTATTCAGGGAGGGGATAAATAGATGACAGATAGATGAGAGAGAGAGAGAGATCTAAACATACAAACATCATTTCAAAGGTTCCTCCAAAACCAGATAGGACCTTAAACATGGTAGAGTGAAACCTAAGAAAATGCGTAATAGTTCCATTAATGCTGGGTTAGAGAACTACTTTACATATTCTGCCTTCTCCTTATTATTTTATACATATATATTATCACAATTATAATCTAATAACTTCTTTTCAGTTTCAATATGTTCTATCATAATTACCTAATTTAGTAAAGCTATCACTTTCTTACTATCAGTCACCCAGAACTTCCTTACTCCATACATTGTCATAGTTTTTTCCCCCAAAATACTGGTAAAAATCTAATCTAATATATGATTTCCCAGTTTATTAACTATCTTCTCTACTAAACTCAAAGATCCTAGAGGCAGGATTATTTTTGACTGTTTTTTTTTTCATTTCACATGATCACATGAACATATATTGTTAAACAAATTTTGTTAAATAAAAGAACTAATTTGAAGACACTTAAGCGTTTCTAAGATGTTGCTTAGGACACTATGTTGTACCCAACAGAAAAATAAGTATATATAGGAAATAGAGAAAAAGAATTGTGGGTCCAATCTCTGCTTTTCATGTCTTCAAACCTTTGTGGTACAAGCCATATTTGTGTCATGTCAGAGGATAAAAAGACTGGTGAATGAATATGATTTTAAATTACACCTGGTTTCAAACATTCTGAATTTCTTCTTGGAAAATATTTCTAAATAAAAAAATAAGTGTCAACTTATAACCTTATTTTAAGAAACACAATATCTCTCTTTAATTAATGGCTAAAAAAAAAAAAAAATAGGTGCACATCTTCCATTTAGTCCTGAGCATTGTTTTGGGTGAGTAGCATATGCAAAAAAGAATGTATGCATTAAAGAAAGAAACATATAGAGTTCACCTAGTATCAGAAAATGTTGTGAATCAGAATAGAACCGCAGAACCCAACAAATAGCATAAAAGGCATAAATATGTAAATGGAAATAATTACAATCATTATAATTGAATGAGAAACAGAGACAATGGATCAGAACAAAAGATGCATTTAATATGAAAAGTTTAATACATAAGATCTGTAGAAGCTGTAAAAGGTGGGCTCTGCCATCTTATTCCAGGGTTTTTTAAGTCAGTGATTTCTCATCAGTGCAACCAAACTGAAGTAGTATCTTAGGAAGAATATTAGAAACACAGTGGATAGATTCCTGGCTCTCTCAATCTGCTCTAACCAACTTGAGTAGCTACACTGTTTTGGTTTATAGACTGTGATGTTATGATGGACATGTTTTGAAATATTGGATAAGATTAATAAGATATTATTTATAAGATTAATAAATTTGGGAGGAACACAATGTATGGCAAGGTGACTAATGGAAAATAAAGGGAACCTTGATTTATTATACACATATACATGGATGGATGGATATATACTATATAATAGATAAGCAGACAAAATACACTAAATGGAATAAAAGGGAGCAATGTGAATCAATGCAGGCCAAAATATGAAGCACACAAGCTAGATTGGACATTTCATAAATAGACACTGTAGAAGTCTCTAAACCTTCTGGAATTCTTACAGGTCATGAATTATTTTTGGTGTTTTCCCAACCTTTCCCTCCCCCTGTATCCAAAAAATTGACTTTCCTTCAACCCCACCCTCTGAGCTTCATAGTACAGTTTTTACAAACTACCCCAATAAATTAATTATGAAATGTAAAAATAGTAATACAGCATAGCACTGATCATTACTAAGCATACATTCCAAGGCCTTCAAATATACCATTGTTTGCTGGGAAATATCCTTATTTCCATTACTACCACTGAAGAGAAACTTCCCTTTTTACCGTATCTTTAAACATAGTGGCAAAGCACGTAAGATAAAGGCAGAGATAAAATGAGAATGGTTTCTTCCAGGTGGTGGAGTTGTAAAAGCAGTGAAGACACTAATTTTTGCTCACCACTTTACTTCTTGCATATCATATGCTGCTTATGACATGTAGAGTAAATGCATTCTAAGTGGTGCGTTTAACTTTACACCTTAGCTAGATAACTGGCTCGATTAGATGTTGATACAGTATCACAAATGCAAAATCACACCATGGTTCTTCAGGACTGCTCACAGATAGACCAATTCATAGACATCAAATCAGCAAAAGTCATAGACAGACTCCAGTTCTTATACATAATATATTCTTTTGTGTTAAAATGCAAACTTTAATTTTCAACTTTTTCTAGAGATATGTGCTAGTACTAGGATAGACTGAAATAAACTGTCAAGAAAAGAAGGGGAAAAAGGAAACTAAATAGAAACAAATACTTCTAGATTTATATTTTCTTTCCCAACCCAGTCATTGAAAACAGGAATTTAACTCTACTAAACATGAACTGCCTGTAAGTGCATATTCAGTTCTTTTACAGACATACCTTGGGGGTCCAACCCATCTTTAATTAATTTAATTAGAGACAATTTTGTCAATTAACCTGATAAAATGGAACTGTCTATGGACTGCTGCTTGTGTGCTTGAGAGCCCTGCTGTCTGGCTCCTGTCTTTTGAAAAAAACAGCTGCTAATTATTTCCCACATTTGCAGGCAGTGCTTTTGTGAAGAGTAGTATATTTGTTGAAGCTTTTACATGTTTTAAGCTGACTTTCAGAATTCTAGCATTTCCCTCTAGTTGTATCTATTGTATGCGGTAACCTCTGTAAGGCTTCATTTTCACATGCTCCTGAGAAGTGTTAGACTTGGTATATCTTGTCTGTGACATTATCTACAGATAATTCTACAGATAATTAGAAGAACTAATAAATATCAGTTCTACCATTGAAGAAAGAAACCGTTTCTCTGTCAATATAAACACACACACACACACACCCCTCACGTGGTTTCTGGCACACTAGCTGCATCATTGATATCAGTATGTAAGCCTCTGTCGTAATTTTACTATTCTAGCCATATAACTGATAAATTATTTGAAATCCATACATTTACTAATTGACCTTTTTAATATAAATTGCTGGCCTGGCAGGATAAAAAGGAGCAATACACAAAAAAATCAAAATATCTTTGGTATTAAGACACAAATTTAGGCATCTTATTTTTGCTATTAATAACTACTTAAATGCTTGTTCAATGGTTATAGACTTTGCAAGAAATGACAAAGATCAATAAAAATGAGCTAACTGGGCCTCCCTGGTGGTGCAACGGGTTATCAGGGCAGTGCAATTTCGATGCCAGCTGGGCAGAATCCCACATGGCGCGGCAGACCTCTCCTGCCTTGCCCACTGCTCCCCTCAGCAGTGTGTTTAGGTCAATCTGCCTGTTCTGCTCCCCCTTCTGTCTCTGGTGAACCCTCTCACCGCCCCACACCTCTGGCCTGCACCCCAGTTTGTATGCATAAATAAATCTATCTTTAAAAAAATGAACTAATTGATAAAAAACTAAACAGCAGATTCAAAACAAAGCCTTTTTCTCTGAAAGGCATAATATGTTTTAGGTGAATTTCTGAGTGCTCAAGTAGTATGAAGAGAGTGTAAACAATTCAAATCAAGTCATATGTGTAAAAAAAAAGGAAGGTAAATTATGTAAACATATATATATAATGTTAATATTTTGATATTTATATATTTCTATTATAGCTCAAATAGTACTCAAATAACTCAGAATAGTTAGAATATATATTATATCCAATTCACAATATCCTTCAACTATATTTAATATTAAATTACAAAATGAGAATTGAGGCTGGATAAGAAAAAATATGGTATTTTAAAATTCCTAGGAACACAGTCAAACCGCAAGATACTCTGCTAAATTATTAGGTAACATCAGTTGTTCAATCTGCTTTTAATTTTCCATTGTATTAGATATGCGTGTGTGTTACATGTATATTTACATGAGTAAATTATATTTATTATTACACATATTCATTTAGATATTAGATTATCACTCTTTTACCACTGGTGATTAAATCCTCATAATTTCTTGGAGAAGAAAACAGCAATTTCATTCAAGTAGGAATAGTACTCAAGAGTGTTTTTAGAAGAGTCAGTTTAGGATAAAAGATTAAGATACTGAGGCGGATCAGGGGATATGACAGAAACAGGGGGGTAAGGCGGAAAAGGAAGGAAGAAAGCAAAAGGGAGACTTCAACAGCTGTTACACCAGATGCTTTAAACAAAAGTGATAGAGATTGGCAGAATTGGAGAACAGCTTTTCAATAAAATTATGCAAAATAGGTAAATTGGACGAAAGGCTTTTATGTTCACAAAAATAAATTCCTTCAATTACTTTTAAGACTAAAGCCCAATATACCGGAGATCCCAAAGCCAGATGACATATGATAGCAAACAAAAATGAAAGTAAAAAACATGATTCCAAAGTGTGATTGTATGAAAAGAACTACGGATTCATCACTTTTTATAATTATCATTCATTCTTAGTTAGGCATGATTTATAAACTGATCAGTGTATAACAAATTAAAAGAAAATCATTTAGAGAAGTGAAAGAAACAATGAATGATGAAAATTACTGAGCCTAATGTTAAAGAACATTTAAATATATAAAGATCTTACCAACCAAAATGATGGGATCACGGCATCCATATAAAGTGTTGTGTACATACCATTCTCCATCATAAAATCAAATTCTATGACTGCAACTATCAAATCTAAAATCTCAATTATAACAATGAAAACTCTAAGTAGTACCGTTAATATATTTTACAAAATATTTTGTTGCCTTGCTTCCTGTTTTTATTATAATTACTTCATTTGAAATAACTATATTTAAGACAAGTCTTTGCTTTTGTTTATTTTATCTTGTTTATAAATCTTTTATTTTTTTCTCAGTCATTTAAATATCTATATAACATTGAGGGTATATTTTCCACATTTCCATGAGTTATTTTGAATAAAAGAAGTCACTCCTTATTCCTTAGCTTAAATTAACAAATGCCTATGTTCAGTAAAAAAAACAGTACTTTATGCTTTTCCCAATTGCTATTTTTAAAACCGTGTAATAATTATAAAGAACTGTATCCTTTCAGTTCCCTCCATTGCTTTAGCCTCCAGGGCTACAAAGTTTAGAATACAAGTTCTCAAACTTATTTCTTTAATGAATTCCTATGAATTCACTAAGTCTGAAGGGATAAATCAGGAACCTGCGTTTTTAAAGGTATCCCAGGAAATCACATGCATGTTTCCCACAAATATGTTGTATTTATAACTGAAACAACTCTTCCCATCCGAATGCTCAGCTTTCCTTAGGAGTTCTAAGGTGCTGCGAGCATGGAGTTCTTAGTTTCAGCGTACATGGAGGAAAAATGAATTAAATTCTGGGAGGGAGAGTCATAAAAATGCAAGTAAAATTTAAACAAATATGTCACAAACTTGCCTTGAACTAATTAATGTTAAATTCCTAGTACTAGGGGGTCTCCAGAAGGGAAAATTTTTCCCCCAATTCACCTATAACAAGAGGTTGGAGCAACAATCTCATTTAAATCTTCCTTCAAATGAATGATAGGTGAGCCCACCTTATGTCCATGGGAGTCCAGTATAAAGCTGCCTCTAAATACCTAGTTGGAATTCTGTGGAAAATTTCAGTTCAAACAACTACTACCTAGGAGGGCAACTCTTCCACTTCTTTTGCTAGTGACCTTTGTGCACAATGTCACTATTATGTTTTCATTCTATACCAGTGTTATTAGTAAATATTTAATTTCACTGTTTGGCAATATCTTGCTGTACTGCCAATTACAGTTGATAATAGTAATAGTAACTATTTCCTATGTTGTTAAGCAGTGTTCTAGGCACTTTATTTTTCAGTTGCTTTCAGTTTCACATTAAATCCTTCTGGTGATGAAGAAACTTGTGATTTAAGCCCAAACCCCTGCTATATACCTGTTTGAATAGTCTGTTCCATTCCTGGGTCAAGAATTTTAAATTACTCTCAGACTGCCACAATTAAATATCAGCTTTGATTAACTTGCAACTGGTGTCAAGTATTATAGACACCGTAAAATAGTGTGGAGATAATTGATATTTATGAACTGAGTGAGTTCTGATCTAGACAAATCTGATATAAGGCAACTTTAGATAAGAAATATACTCTAATATACACATAAACCACAGGGAACTCACATGCTAGCAGACTAATATACATGACAGCAGAAGTGGGTTCCACTGCTTTTTCTGGCCTCTGGCCTTTTTCTGTAAACCACTCTACAAGGCACATTTCATATTTAGTTGCATGTTTTGGCTGAAATGGTCATTAAACCTTACATTTTTTTCTCTTCCATCTCCCCAAATTAAATTTCTATTTTTATAATCCTAAGTCAAATGGAAATGTGTTCTCGCTAATGCTTGCTACTTGTCGATGGTATTTTTTGCTTTGTAAACATTCATTGCCCTTGATTTTTATATTATCTTTGTCTCTAATTAGTTATTAATGATTGAGTGAGTTAAGCATATTAAATATTATTGAAATACTTAATGTTGTTATTAAGAATAATATTATGTATAGTCTATTTTCTTAGTATATCTATATATGTATATATAATGTACCTAATAGCAGAAGTAGGTTTCACTGCTTTTTCTGGCTATAGTTCCTCTAGTCAATCTTGTTGATGCGCAGGAACATTTCTAAGCCACCAAAATCTCTCTAGTTCATAATATTCAATCATTAATTTTCAGGTGATTTCAAATGTTTTGGATTATCTCTTTGAACTGTACCTACGTAAGGAAGCAAACTGTTAGATAACATGCTGGTTGCTGTTGAATGTTGGTCCTTAATGGAGAAGACAGTGGGTGAGGACTGTTTTCAGGGAATTTTCTCTTTCTGGTTCATGAGGAGTCTTGTGTTCTCTTGAACATATTCTACTCTTGTTTGTGGTCTTCCTTTACCTCCATCCTACAAGAGTGAAAAGGGTGGAAACTTTGCTGATCAAAAATGTATACAATCATTGTCCAATTATTATTAAGTCCATATTAAGTCCAATATTTATAGTCCAATAATTAGCTGCATATCTTTTAAACAGTACTTACCAAGAAATTTTTTTTAGAAAAGTTAGGTTTTTGCAATAAATCAATAAAACATGAAATAAATTCTTTCACTGTCATAAATTCTTTGTCTGCAGGGCAGACAATCTAGTATCCAGTGAAAGAAGTTGATAAATATAAGAACAGAAGGTAATGTTAGTATTTTGAAGTGTTTTGCCATCATCAATATTAAAATGCAACAGATAATAGTTTTTGGTGAAGTTACAGTCAAACAGAAGTAAAAAAAGGTGTAAATAATCAAGGAAATATTTACATAGAACATGATAGTTGAACACAAAGGTTTCAGGGCAAACAATTCTCATATATTTACAATAGAAATGAAAATGTCATAATTTTTTGTAGTGTGATTTTTAGGTTGATCAGAGGTAAATTGCTTCTTAATCTAGGCCCATTTATATTGTAGTTAGCTGAATTTCTTCCCAAGATTTTATTTATTTAATTTTTTATCATTGTTGTCTTCAGAACTGCTGCAAGATTATTTTTATTAGCTAGTTTTCATGAGTGGGAGACTTTGTTTATTTTAAAAAAAACTCTTTAATAATGAATTTCTAAATCAATATCTGTGATCAAAGACTAAATCCTATATTATTTTTGTCTATTATAATGTAAATTTGAAATGTTTCATAGGCATTAAAAAAAGGCACATCAATTTTAGAGTGCAATATTTTAGGTATCTAACCAAATCATGACTTAAGCATATGCAACACAATTTAATCATATTATTTATGTTAACAAAATATTCTGTACTTTATAAATGATATCTCAATGGCTTAAAGAAAAATTAAGTTTTGATATACTTTACATTGATTGACTTGATTATATTGATATGTGATTTTACATTTAAGATTTATATAAATTTGTTTTACTTTACATTTTTATGTTAATAAAACTTTGTCATATAATCCACTAATTTTCATTTTGAATTACTATGACTGAGATTAGTATTGTCTCTCCCATTTTGTTTATATTTTCACAATATATTATGCTCATCCTTTCTAAAATATAAATGTAGAAGTATTAGTTGTGGATCACAGATTATTAGATTTTATTTCTTAGTTTTGTTTTAGTAAGAGGCCATTTTTGCTTGTTTGCAAAAGTGCTTCTTAACTTTTCATTTATTTAATTTCAAAAATGTTATCATAGTTTAATGTTCCACTGATATTTTGGTTTTTTTTCCTTCTTGAATAGGCAAAAAATTAATTTTTTTAAAAAAATCTTTGTTAATCTTTGCTAATCTTTGTTACAGTCCTCTAAGAAAATTTCATTGTGGCATGCTATCCTGTGTCTTAGTGTCTTTTGTCTTGTTTGAAATGCGTATGTTCTCAGTCTCATGCTTGTATGATTCTGCTCTCAAAAATGGAAAAATATAAAATCTGATAAAGCAATTTATTTTTAGAAAAATACAGTAGCAGGTGCTACAAGCTAATGTCTTACACCATCCTATTAGATTAAATGTCAGTTTAATAAATGAATTTTCTCCTGCTTAGAATTGATCTCTTAACCTAGAAATTCTCAATGAGGGGGAAGAGGGGTGAATATTAAACTCCCTGAGAAAATTTGTCACTATCTGGAGACATTTTTGTTTGTCAAGACTGGTGAAAAGTTGCTAGGAATCTAAAGAGTAGGGACCAAGGATGTTAATAAACTTTCTGTGGTGTGTAGGACAACAATTATTATTTGGTCAAAATGTACATTGTGCTGAGATTGAAAATCCTTAGTTTAATCTAAAATTTGATCTCTAACATTGGAAATATGTTATTAAACTTATATTTTCAGGTAAGAAACTTGAGATCCTCATAAGCAGTTGCCTACTTTACTTTCTTAAATCAATATATTGTCCTAGGTCAATTTGGAAAGGACACGTGGTAGGCTGTAAAAAAAAAAAAAAAAAAGCGCCACAAGTCTTTCCTTCTGTTATGGACTGAAATGTATCCCTCCAAAATTCATGAAGTTCTAACTCCAGTCCCTGAGAAGGTTATTGTAGTTGGAAAACAAAGCACAGTCAACAGTCATGCAGCATCCAGGAACAGAGGCACTTTGATGAGCAAGGAATATTGATCAGCTGTGAGCAGTTTAAATTGCTAATCTACAGAACCTGCAGTTAAATAAGCCACAATGACTTGGAGAACTTGTTATAGCAGCAAAAGCTAATTGCCAGGTAATCTATAAAAATTTGCAAGTGTAAGGTCAGCTTACTTAGATTTGAAAGAAAAGTGAGATCCTTTTTTATACTCTAATAGGAAAGGTCTACCAGTTGTTTTTCCATCAGTGGGCCTGAACATTTTTCTCAGTCTTTTATTGTAAATCAGATAATTTTCCTGAGACTACAGAATTCAGCAAATGTAGGCCAATAGCTAAAAGCCATTAGACTGTGGATATTATCAAGGGGAAAATAGGATGCCTTCTGTACTCAGATAAGTGTAAAGCTAAACTCAAAAGACTGATTATAACAAAAGTTTTGGGAGCATATTTTTGATACCACTTGTTATATTGCACAATTTGACACAGTGTAGTATATTGCACCTATAAATCAGTTGCAGCAAATTATTTAATGATGCATTAACTGTAGAAATTCACATATATTACTGTTCTTTAGCCAATGTTGAGTGCTTTTTCAATAGCTTAATCCATCCCTGAAGTACTGGAGCATACACAGTCATCCATCATCATAGGACACATAGTCTGAACTGCAATTTCCTTATATTCTTTTATTTTATATAAAAATAACCTTATCAATTGTAGGTCAGATAGTAAATGACAACTTCTACTAAGTTACATTTACATGTGTTTGCAAAATGTGTGTTCTTAATCCTTCTTTTCTTTTATTTATATGCTTATTGACTTGTTCTTTCATCCTTTTCTGATTTCCCCCAGTTTACTTTCAAGATAAAAATTTAAGCAAAACAAAATTGGGAGATAAGTTTAAAAAAAATGACTTTAAAATTTATCATAAAACTTTTAGATAGGATTATTTGAAATAACTCGAATAAAATCCAATGTCAATTTGTCTTTTTGGAAAATTTTAATTCATTAATTTTGTTGTTTGCTTTAATTGAATAAATCAAATAAATTCCACACACGTCTCAGGTAGATCTTATGTAAAGAATTTATTATTGGAACTTTCATTAAACAGGGAAGACTGAACATGCTTATTTATCTCTACTCCCTCTTGAAATTTAACTAAAATGATGATAATTAAATATGAAAGTTACTAATCCACAAGGAATCTTCAAAATTAAATCTGGGATTAGAGTTTTAATTTTGAAAGACTCAGTATATGAATATTGCTTTCCTTCAAACACTCACACCAAAACCTTAGAGTTATTCTTAACTATTCTTTCTCCCAAACACCAAATAATATTCATCAGCAAATCATTTTAGTTCAAGTTTTAAATTATATCTGACTTCTCACTATATTCATAGTGGTCTAAAGAGTCATCTTTCACTTAGATTAATACAATAGTTTTCTACCTGATTTCCTTAATCACACGCTTATTCCCATTGATGAAAGCAACAGTAAATCTAAAATGAAAGTTATTCAGCCACCTGATCAAATATTTCCAACATGGAAAAATACTATTGGGTAAAGAAGCACTTGTCTTAAGTGGCTATCAAGGCCACTGAACTCATGACCTAAGATTCTACTCTTTGCACTTCTCTCCCACCTGTATTTCCCTGGCCCTCTCTAGTTGCTAGAAAACACCTACCTTAGACCTCTGAATGTACTCTTCCTTTCTCTGAAATATTCTTCTCTCAGGTGATTCACTTTTCCCTGTTTTCAGGGTTCTTTTAGTTGTCCCCACATTAACAAGACCTTTTTTGTTTGCTCAACATGAAATAGAAACCACACTACCCAACTCTGACTCCTTAATACTTAGACTACAGTGTTCTCCATAGCACTTATCTTTTCTCAGTGCTTAATGGTTTTGTATTGTCTATCCAGGTTAGAATTTAGTGTGGACAGGTATTTATTCTCTTCTGTACGTTGTTCTATACCCAGCAAATAGAAGATAGCATGGCATTTAATAGTAGAAGTGAATATAAGTTTGTTGAATGACTCAAGGAATGATTATATTAGAATATATCATCTCTGAATGTATCTCTACTACCAATATCTTGCATCCTGGAAATCTTCACTTTGATATATTTCTATTTTTGTTTTTTTTTTTCTATTTTCTGAATTGCTTCCTTCAGATTTTTTTTTAATATATATTTTTCTTATTTATGTCTTTTACATTTTGTATTCCCCTTGGGTAACCCACCACCAATTCACCTTTGATCCCTCTCCATGGTCCCTTGTGTTCTTTTCTATTCCATTTTGTGCCCTGACACCCCTCCCCCCCCCCACTGAGTCTCTCTTTCCTATTTGGTTTCCTTATAGTCCTGTTATAAGTGAAACCATTCGATATTTTTCTTTTTCTTTCTGGCTTATTTCACTGAGTATGATCTCTAATTCCATCCATGTTGCTGCAAATTGCATGTGTTTATCTTCTTTGAATGCTGTATAGTATTCCATTGTGTATATGTACCACATCTTCTTGATCCAATCATCTATTTTTGGATATTTGGGTTGCTTCCATACCTTTGCTATTGTGAATAGTGCCGCAATGAACATACGGGTGCATGTATCCTTTCGGATTAGTGTTTTTGTGTCCTTTGTGTAAATTCCAAAAGTGGTGTTGCTGGGGCATATGGAAGCTCCATGTTTAGCAGTTTGGGGAATCACCATATAGCTTTCCATAGTGGTTAGACCAGTTCACATTTGTATGGACTATTTGCTCTTAAATCTCAACATTCCCAGTCCTTTAGAGGATGAACTAGCTTATAATTTTTTTTCTCATCTCTTTGATAGGGAATCTAAGAATAGACCACATGGCTAGACTTTTCTAAGATATTGTCATCAATAAATTAGTATTGCAATTCCAGGTTAATTTCTGTCATGTTCCCTCAATAATAATGAAGAAATTGCTGTGTATTTTTGTGTGTGTGTGTTTCTATTGTCTGCTTACTTGTTATTGCTATTGCTTATTGTTATTGCTCACAAAACAATATTCCTTGGATTTAGAACCAATCAAATCTACACTGTTGCTCAGTATAATCAACACGCTGATACTCTTCTGCTGAGTCTCACCCATTTTTGTACATGGAACTACTTTATCACATGTTGTGATTATAGATTCTATCAGTGACATGATGGAATATCCTATTACCACACTAAGGAAATAAGAAGTGTCTCAGACTTTAAGGAATCTTAAAAACAAATAGGAATTGATGTTTCTCGTATTCTAACTTATAGATTACAGTCAATGAATTCTAGCCTCTTTCTTGTTACTTTTACTCCAATTTTAGAATTTGGACACCTATTGTGTTCACTTACATTCGAGTCGTATAACTAAAACTTACAGTTTCTATGGAACCAAGGTCTTATCTGGCTTCTTCCAGTGTTCCATTGATCATATAAAGCCATGAACTTTAATTCTTATTATTAAGTCTTTGTTATCTTCTGCCAAATCCACCCTGTGCTAAATATAAGCTTACATTGTCCTCTGCTTATTGCCTGATTCAATATGTTCATGGGCCTTGATTGTTTCCCTTCATCCTTGGTGTTGTCTGATCTTCAGAGTCCTTTTATTCCTGGACAAAGTAGTCTGCAACCAATTTTGTCCCACATCTTCTTGACTTCTTAGTGAAATAATTTACCTAAGTTTCACCTTTAAACTTCCCTCCCCCACTCACCCTTTTTGCCTTATTTTTCCCTCACACATTACCTCCCTCTTAGTAATCCCGTCACCTAATATGAGATTTCTATTATATTTCTTCTTTTTTAGAAAAGTACTTTCTCTTTTTTCTTCTGTCTCTCTTGCCTTTACTTCTTCTGTCCTCCTGAATATTATGTCTTCTTGCACTTTACCCCTAATTTTAATTGAAAATCATTTCTCAGCATTTAACTCTTTTCAGTGAACTACTTATGTTTTGTGTTTATGCATAATCACCTAACATCTAGAAAGAGAGTCTGTTGTCCTAAGTTCTACTTTCTTATCAAATATTAGCCCGGTTAGTTCTTAATGCATCACAGAAGGCTATTTTAATCACCCCATTCCAATTTTCAATGAATACTTTGAAAGTAATTCATTTCTTTGTTGTCTCCAGATTATCAATGATGTTATTTTTTTTCTGTAGTATTTAACTTGTCTCCTAGGATATTTTTTCCTATTGAAACAATATTGGTTTATAACAGACGTATGGTCTTTTAAATTAACCCCTATATATACTACCTTATGTTTGCCACCACAATGGTTCAGCCATTATCATACAGTTGACCTCTTTTGCCTTATCTAACCCCTTTTATCTGGTAAGCACCATTTTGTTCTTGCATTTTTTTAAAAGCTTTTATTTATTTTATGCATACAAGCTGGGGTACAGGCCAGAGGGGTGTGGAGGCAAGAGGGTTCACCAGAGACAGAGTAGGGAGCAGAACAGGCAGATTGACAGAAATACACTGCTGAGGGGAGCAGCGGGCAAGGCAGGAGAGGTCTGCCACTCCATGTGGGAATCTCCCTGGCCAGGCGTCGAACTGGCGTTGCCACTGCCTACAGCTTCACAGCGCAGCGATTAACCACTGCGCCACCAGGGAGGCATTTTTAAAGTTTTTTTTTTAGTTCAATAATTTGCTTCTTTATGTACCACAAATGAGTGAAATAATATTGTGTTTTCCTTCTTTATCGGACTTAGATCACTAAGAATAATACCCATAAACAGTATGGAGCTCTTTTATTCCTTAGTTTTAATACTCTCCTTATATCTAATGTTATTATTTCTTTGATCAATATTTTCTTATTCACCTCTTTGACATTTCTTTTCCCTTGTTATAGGATTATTTTCCAAATCAAATCTGCATTACTTAAGTGTTTTTTTGTTTGTTTGTTTTAAGGTAACATTTATTTACAGTGTTGTTTGTGTTTTAGAGGTATAGATTTCCCCCATCCAGTTGTCACTGCACCACACCCAATCCCAAGCACTCACAGTCCACTACCATAGTTGATTGTGCATCCTCCCCATTTTAATCTTGGCCATTTCTCCTCCGCCTCTGGAAACTTCAATTTTATCATCAAAGTTCTGGTGTTCATTATTAGTTTGGCTTTATCTGATCCTTTGCTTTGCTTCTCTAAATTCCACATGTAAGTCCCATCATCTGCTATTTGCCTTTCTCCTTCTGACTTACTTAGCTTAGCATAACATTTTAAGTTTTATTCTACTCATTACATTTTCTCTCAGAGATAGTTTATCAGTTGAAACTTTTCTCAAGTTCTTTGAGTGGATTCCATAGGTAATGACCCAAATACCCAAAGAAATCTCACATTTATTATAATATATTTTATCCTAACTCCACTCTTAGTAACTGCTATCTATCCTATTATATTCACCCAACAATAAGTATTTTAGAAATCATGTAACTTTTTAAGTTTGTCATATTACGTATCCCAATTGTTTCCAAAATGTTTAATTCTGCTTTCTGTTAAATTGTCATTACCTTGTTCTAAATTATTTCTTCCTTTTTGGGTTTTGTAAGTATTTTCATATATGGCACCATGCCAGTAAACATTCCCAGATAATTAACTAATTATTCTCATTGTTTATAGTGTTACACTTCACTTTATATATATATATATATATATATATATGTAACCTGTAGGCTCTAATAATCAAGTATCAGTAGGACTTTCTACAAGAAGTATACATATTTTCTGTTCACTGTTAAATGATCCTCTTGAGACCAAAGCAAGGAACCTCTTTTGTCACCATGTTGGTCTTATAAAATGTTACTTTTCTCAGCATAACCTCTCTTACAGTTTTATATTTCTGACAACTCAGGAAGATCCTGCAAAAATAAAAAGAGAAAGAAGGTAAGAAAGAGAGACTAGTGGGAAAAGGAGCCGGGGGTAGGGAAAGGGACAATTGGAGTTATGAGGATACAAACTGTGGAATACAAGTTTTGTTAAGCACCTTTTAAAATTAAGGAAACAAAGGATTCTTTTCCTAAAGTCTTAAGACAGACCATTTGATCTTTAGCATTTATTTTCTAGAACTGTGAGATAATACTTTTTGTTGTTTTATTTCACCTAATTTGTTTGACACATTGCTATAGCAGTCCTAGGAAACTAATACAGTCATTATCTTCATCTTCTGAGTAGTTTTGCTGCTTAGGATGATGCTAATTGCTCCTGTTAGAAAATGATATTTTATAAAAATGATTCCAAAAAACTCTGATGGGGGAGAAGGGAGCTCCACCTAGTCATGTTTGAGGAATCTCAGTTGTTCCAAAACAGATTGAACTTTTTCACCAGAATATAAACAAAATAAAATTTGTTCAGGGATATGTTGATGTGGAGATTTAAAAACTCACTATTATAGAGAAGCTGAGCTCTGGATCATTGCTGGTCTACAGATTTTCAATGAAATATCTGCCTTTGGAAATAAAAAAAGAAATGCCTCAATCATTTACCAAGATCAATAAATATTGTTTTAGTAATCAAATAGACCATACTAAGATTAAAAAAAAAACTATGTTAAAAAATTAAATTGTCATGTACAACATTGGTTTTTAATATGGCCAAAGTCATTGTAGCCATTATATTTACTATAAAACTTTTCTATATTTTGAGCAATGACTGAAATTTTAAATAATACTTTGTGAATAAGTTAGACAAAACCAAGATATCAAAACTTATCTTCTTTGGTTATCCATATGGAAACATTCAAGTCTTGATTTAACCTCATTTGATTATAGTTGGCCCATAAAAATATGGGGCAAGCTTTTAAATGGCACCTATTTAAAATGACATACCAATGAAACATGGCAAGATGAATCTCAGGGGAAGACAACTTAATAAGACTATAAATTTCTCAATATAAATTTAAATGAAATGCCTTACTAGATCATGAAGGATTGCTGGTTAGCCCCTGGCTATCAGGGAAATGGTAAAAAGGTCCCATGGGAACATGAGCTTCCAAGAAAGGAAGGTTTTCTGTAAAAGGGGGATGATATGTTGGGAAATTAATCTCAGCTGGAAAACCTAAAAGGGTTGAATTTAATGGGTTTTTGATAACCCTTATGTGTGTATACATACATACACACACACACACACACACACACACACACACACACACACGGTATTACCTAGCTTCAAAGAACATTCTCTTTGTGTAATGGGCTTTGATATAATTTACAACTGCCACTCATTTTTGGAGTTATAAGTGGTATATTTTCCTAACCAACCTAGCACCAACATGCTGTGTGTCAAATCAGAAAATGTTTCATTTCATATAAAAAGAAAATGCTTTCATCAAAAACTGTTTCTTTCCAGAAAAATACTTGCAGCACAGATTTTTTGACATACATTTTGGGGGAAAATTCCCTTTTTATTATCACAAAAAGTCACTTCAGGCTGTGCTGAGGTACTGATTAATGTTTGCCTCGGTTACATTGAAGGTACTCATGTTTCACTGTGCTCTCTAGACAGGCATTAATCGCTTCCAACACACCATGTTGTCATTTCTGCTCCAGGTTGGAAGCACTTTAAAAAAAATGCTTTAAACCTGGGGTGAAAAACACAGCAAGAAAAAAATAACAATACAAGTGGAAGTTGAAAGATTATCATCTTCAAAACACAATTCCTATTATCTAACTCATTTAAATCAATGCAGAATTATGAAACTGTTGCAAGCCAACAGACATGAAAATGTTTTTCAATCTTTTATATTCAGATCTTAATAAAGTTATAATAAAAATTCAAGTGAAGAGTAATATAACTTTGCTGGAATTTTGTAATAAAGGGTTTACTATTACAGTTGTCCTTGATTATAATTGTAAGGATGATTTGATAAGTCATGGGTCACCATATATTTAACAAGAGTAAATAGTTTGATGTGAATTTAAACATTGATTAAGGTTGGAAGTTTTGGCTATTATTCTTACTAGTACATGCTGATAATCTGAGATAGTCAAGCAAAATCTTCAGCCATTCTACATTGCACTCTTAAATCAACTGCTAAACTTCTTACCTTGTACACTGTCAAAAGGACTAACAATTATATCGGGTACACAATTGATAATAATGAAGACTGACAAAATATTCTATCTACCAGATATTAAAATAACATCTTACAAATATTTATTTATTTAATTTTGATAATCCTCAAGTACCTTTATTTTGCAGATATTTTGCAAATTAAGGTACTTAGAAATTAATTTTTTTACATAACCATAACATAGTAAGTGGAAGAACCACAATTTAAACACAGCTGTTTCTGATTATTTTTACTGTGCTCTTAGCCACTACTGAAAATGCTCTGCTGGTATCATTTATACCACAGAAAGAGCAAAGAACCATGGTTCTGAGCTTCATAATCCATAAATAAAATTAAATGACTGATTTAGATGTTGGGATGGCACTCAGAAAGTATCTATTTCACTATTCTGCATTCTACAACTATTGGTTAAAAAGAGAAAATCTGTGACTAATTTTAATCAGAGTACTAAATTAATTATATATGCACACACATAAAGTCAAATATATATATATTAAAAAAGAAAGAAAAGAATAAAATTTTAAAATGCAAAGATAAATGGAGTAAGTAGCATTTGAAAGTGTTTTTTGGATCACGGGCCTGCCCCTGGAGATTACTATGTAACAAGTGTAACTATAGCCAATGATATACCTTTCTATCAACTTTCCATTGCTATTGGTTTTCCTGGTCTACAAATCCTTCCCAACTTGCAATTCACAGTGTGGTCTGTGGAACAGCAACGGCAGCATCCCTAGGGAATGTTGGAAATGCAGAAGCTCAATCTCAGACCAGATTACTGATCATAATTTAGCAAGATTTCCAGACCATGTGTATGTACATCATAGTGTGAGAAGCACTAGCCTGGAGCATAATAATATGGAAATTTTCTTCATGGGAAGAAAATATGTAAAATAACAGAATTAATATTAACATACCATTTTACATAACATTTTATGTACATTAACATGAAACAGTAAGTTGGAATCATTTATTCTATATGGCACTCCATAACATGCATGCACATAAAAAAAAGAAACAAAAGGAGATTGTTAAAATCAGATAAGATAATTCACTATATAGCTGAGTAGTACTGATTATAAGATTATATGAACTATTGAGTTTATAATTTGTTGATATGCCATTTTCATTTATATCTTGAAAAACTACAGTTTAGTTTAAATACTATTAAGAATCAATATAAATATATTGGTAATAAAAATAGCCACTTAAGGTAAAATAACCCTCTATGGCACAAACTCTCCTAAAAGAATGAGCTCTGTGTTTACTAAATCTGTCAATAAAATCCAGGATAACCTCACAGACTGTCATTCAAGGTAAAGCATAGCTTTTTCTCTTTCTTTCTTCTCCCATGATTCTTACTCTTCTAATGGGGTCATTTCTAACTTGACAATTCTGGTGCCTCATCTCTGCTGAGCATATTTTCTAATGTGTCACCAAAGTGGTAATTTATCTCTCCTTGTCCCTTATCACTGGGTATGAAACATTTAATAATTGACACTTTACACGGTCTGTATTAAATCATTTTGTCAGCAGTCTTTCATTTATTGGGCTCCACACAATCATAGCTCTTGGTCTCCATAGTTTGAAAAGAAGCAAATCTATATTGTCATGAGAAACATTACCTTCTTCAATAGTGGAAGTGTCAAATAGTCATCATGTTTTTTCTCTAGTGAGTTTCAAATAACTTGAGAAAGGTACAACAGTTGCAAAAGTTCAGATCTTGCATTTCTGGAAATCACAATCAACCTGGAAAAAGGAAGCACTGTGAATAGAGTGAAAAAGGAGCAAGAGTTACAGGAATCAAACTATTTACTAATTTCTATGGCCCCAAACAAGGCTTTACGCTGAAACTATTTCTCATAAATAAATGAACAGATTGTATAAATGAACATTAACTCATATCCTAGTTTTAACATTACCTAATTCTTGTGACTAACTCATGTTACTTCTTGGAGAATAAAACTATTGTGAAAACTGTTACAGATGACATATAAGCATTTAAAAGTTAACATCAATATTGACACTTCTTATTTTATTTACCCTGAAAATAATGAGTCCAATGATGGTATTTGAAACACCATGTACTCAAATGTCATAGGGGTATCTGAGCCAGTGGAATGTTCATTATCTTTTTTAATCTCACCACAGTGATACAGCATACACTCTCTCACACACACACACACACACACACACACACACACACAAAGTTTTTGCTATAGTTTCTTGATGGACACGGTCATATTAGCACAAAGAACAATTGATTAAAATCTGGAAATGTGGTTAATGAATCATGTGGTGGAATATGAAATAAAAGCAAACTGGGTAGCATCTTATGTTTTTCATCTAGACAGTTGTGTTCGGAAGCTGAGGGGAGAAGGTAAAGTCTGACATTGTAGATATTATTTAAAAATCTATCTATCTATCTATCTATCTATCTATCTATCTATCTATCTATCTCCTACCTATCATCTATCTATATATAAATGCATATATATGTTCCAGTGCAAGTCAGTGTTTAATAAAACTCACTTTATTAAACAGTATTATTACATTCAATGCATCATAGATAAGGGTCTCTGAATATACAATTACTCATTAAAAACTGATATATCCTAGCTGCTGATTAGGCAAACACCATTAAATTTACCTAGTGAAATTAAAGAGATAAAGTAAGCATTGCTAAAAAGTTAGCATACTCCTTTTAAGAGCATACTTGTAATGAAGCATTAGTCATATTTACCTTTGATTTGACTAAGCTATCTGTATTTTTTTACAAGAACTTTATAGTGAGATGTTTAAAAATTAACTATTTCTTCTCAGTTTGTAGTATATACTGGCACAATTGTCACTGAATCAACTAAGAAACAATATCACTGAGCTTGCATATGACACTTGTATTTTTTCGGTTTGTTATTTCTGATAGATCTGCCTTTTAAGAAGCAAATTAAAATTTTATTTGTAACCTTGAGTCAATGTGGAAAATGTCATATAGAATAAGCCTAATATATGACTAACACAATTAATGTAATGAGTTCACTATTTTGATATAGTTCTGGCACAGAGCAGGGAAATAATAGTTAATAATGTTATTACTAAGGTGAAAAGAGGTTTTTTTATTATTTTTGTAGGAATAATCTGAGAAGTTTCTTATTTTCTCTATAACTACAGTGGCAATGAAAATTTATATATGATATCTTAATATTATCTAAAGTGAATTATACTATACAAAATTATATGAAATTTGTGACTCATTGGTTAAAAGCATTATAAAATCACTGTCAGTGGTTTATTGGGAATTTTACCCTTGCAGAATGGTATGCTATGTTCTTCATGTGCTACACTCTGAAAAAAAAAATCTTAATATACACTCATCACATTATTTATATATATCATCTTAAATTGCCTATTCTGTTCCATTGGTAAGTTTTTTCCACTTATTTTGGATTGTTTTAATTATCGATTTGCAATATTATCTTAATATCTATATAATGAACATTTTTGGACTAATGAATATCTTTTTATGACTTATCCTAGATGTTTGTGAATCTTTATTTTTCTATTGAATTTACAATGAGCTTGTACAATTTCAGTAATAGAAACTCACTATGGTTTTGATTTGGATTGTAAAAGCAGTATAGATTAACTTCAGGAAAATTGACATTTTGTGATACATAATTATCTTATTCATGAACGTGGTATCCTTATTTATTTGGGATTTCTAATATACATATTAATTTTTTAAATTATGAAAGATTAAATAACTACCTTCAAAATGTCCATGATCTAATCCATGGAAACTGTAAAGTTACCTTGTATGTGTGGGAAAATTACGATGAATTGTCTGGGTGAGCCTTAAACATAATCGCAAATATCCTTAGAAAAAAGAAGCAGGCAAAGATTTGACATAAAAAAAGAAGGCGATATGATCACACAGAAAGAGGTTGGAATTCTGTGCTACAAGTCAAGGAATGTTAGCAGCCATCAGAAGTTGGAAGAACCATGGAACCTAAGTCTTAGAGGAAACACTCCTCCCGGCATCCTGATTTTAGCTCAGTGAAATTGACTTTGGACTGTGACATCCTCAAATGTATGAGACTAAATGTATATTCTTTTAAGTCCCCAAGTTTGTAGTAATTTGTTATAGAAGCCTACATGATGTAAATTTTGTTTATAGTTTTTTCAGCTTCAGATAACATGGATTTTCTGTTTTATCTTTTATTACCCAATGTAGTGATAAACAATATCTTTATCCGTGTATATTGATACAATATTCATCAAATCCATCAAAAGTATTAGTAATTTCATTGATTACTAGGGATCACTAGGTAAATGATCACTTTAAAAGGTTTTCTTATTTCCTCCATTTGTTTCATATTTGTTTTTTTCATTTGTCTTGCATTATCAGGATGTTTATTTTGAAGGGAATACTTATATCTTTTTAAATGTACTGTCTGTCCTAGATTTATTTTATATGAATATTTGAGATTAAGGGAATTGGGTTTTATGGGAGTTTTTGTTTGTTTGTTTCTTGTAGCTTTGTCTTATATAAACTTGATTAGGCCAGAATTGTGTTCTTCAGATGCATTGTACTATAAAGTTCACAGTAAGTGTTGACTGAAGAAGGAATTTTTTGGAAGTTATAAGTAATAAATGAAATACTATTATCTTCTCAAGAGCAGTGTGAGGTAAAATGTAGAAACAGAGAAACATAGAAGTGTCAGTAATTTTGAGGTTGTCTTTATTTCATTTGCTTCACATCTAATTCTTTGATTCCATTTAATATTGGTATAGCTGCTTGAGTGGGTTTTTCTACTCAGACAAGGTAACTGTTGCTGGTTAAGAAAGTTTATCACTGGCTTAACCAGATTTTTCTCCCTTCTTTCATGACATACAATTGGCATATTTCATAAAGACATATGGTACACAGCTGAATAGTTTGACTTTGAGAAGCTGGCACACCACTTATTTTATTTTGTTACTTTGGTACTTGATGTGACACTTAAAATTTCTGTGGATGTCCAGTTTATTTCTTATAAAAAGATAAAGAAAAAAGGTGTTTTTACATATAGTTCATATTTAGTTAATATATTAATATACAAATGGGATTCCCCCAAATGAACTTTCAAATTAATAAAAAAATGATTTTTTTCAATAAAAGGAAACAGCAAATTATTTAGATGTGAATAAAAGTTAGGGAATCAAGATCTTGGATTTTGAGGGTGCTTGGAAACAAATCAGCATAACTAAGAGAAGCAGCACACATTCCAAGTTGTGGATGAATAACTAGCTTGAGAAACAGGTGTAATTTTTCTTCATCCCAATCTGGTGTGTTTCCATTGTTGATGTGTATGAAACATTGCCATGTCGACTTAATAGCTTTTCCAACCACAAATCAGTCATTGCTTGCTAATTAGACTAGCCCACAGATTTGATATTTAAAATGGCCTGCAATATTCTTTTTAGCTGATTATTTTTTTTAATTGTAGTAACATTGGCTTGATATTGTTGTTAGTATTTTGAAAGCATAGAATTCCACTCTCAGGTATTGCCACCGTAGTGCACCCACCACTAAATCACCATCATCTACCACCATAGTCACTGTACTCCCTTCCCTCTTTGTTCTTACTCCTCCTTTGATCCCCTCGCTGCATGTTTCAGTTCAATAGTCAGCTTTCAAGGGTTTATTTTTAAGTTTGTCTTTATATGATCTTTACTTTATTTTTTTCTGTATTCCACATATAAATGACATCATCCAGTATTTATCTTTCTCCTTCTCACTTATTTCACTTACCATTCTCCTCTCCAGGTCCATCCATGTTGCCACAAATGATATGAGTTTATCTATTTTGATCACTGAATAATATTCCATTGTGTATATAAGCCACAACGTCTTGATCCAATCTTCTTTTTTTGAACACTTAGATTGTTTCTGTATTTTGGCTATTGTGAATAGTGCCACAATAAATTGGAATTATCTGCTTCCTTTCAAACTAGTATTTTTTTATTTTTATTTTTCAGGTACATAGCTAGAAGTGGAATAACTATGTATTATGGCTGATCCATTTATAATCTTTTGAGGCACCTCCATACGGCTTTCCCATCAACAGTGTAGGAGAGTTCCCCTTTTTCCACTCTTCACAAGCACGTGTTTCTGGTCTTTTCGATATAGGCCATTCTCACAATTGTGAGGTGGTATCTCACTGTGGTCTTGATTTGCATTTCCCTGCTGATAAATGATAATGTGCACTTTTCCATGTGTCTGTTGGTCATCTATATGTTTTCTTTGGAGAGGTGCCTGTTTAACTCATCTGCCCAATTTTTAATAGGGTTGTTTTCTTTTGTTGAGTTTTATGAGTTCTTTGTAGGTATTTGTTATCAGTTCTTTGTCAGATGTATGTAGTGCAAATATGTTATTCCATTCAGTAATGTGTCTTTTTTGTTTTAGTTACAAAAACTTTGGTTTGTTCTTTTGCTGTGCAGAAGCTTTTTAGTTTAATGTAATCCTAGTTGTTTATATTCTCTCTTTTTTCCCTTGCTGCTGTTGATGAATCCCTAACAACTTCATTGAAGCTTATGTTGTGAAGCATTTTGCCTACATTTTCTTCTATATATTTTATGATTTCAATTCTTATATCCACATCTTTTATCTATTTTGAGTTGATTTGTGTCTGTGGTGTGAGATAGTGGTCTAGTTTGATCATCGTGTATGTGTCTGTCCAACACCGTTTATTGAAGAGACTTTCCTTGTTTCAGTATACATTTTTGACCTGTAAGTCATAGATTAACTCTCCATATAGGTGTAGGTTTATTTTGGGACTCTCAATTCTGTTCCATTGGTCTGTGTCTGTTCTTGTTCCAGTACCAGGCTTTTTTTTTTTTTTTTAAAGTATTATGACTTTATAGTATGGTTTGAAATCTAGAAGTGTGATTCCTCCATTTTTTTTTTTTGTCTAATAAAGTTATCTTGTGATTCCATAGAAATTTACTAGTGTTTGTTCCAATACTTTGAAGAATGCCATTGTGCCATTGATACAGGAGGAAATGCAGAAGTCTCCTTATTGAGTGTATAATTAAACACTTTATATATGATAGTCAAGAATGGCTCTTATCAAGTTTCAAAAATGCTCAAGAATGTCTATATCATATGATGAGATATTTGCCCTGCCATGTAGATGTTTATCCCATTGAAGGGTCATTCCTGGTAAAAATACTAATCTGAGTAATATCCCCAATTCACATTTTTTTAGGGTGTTAATAGTAAAAATTTCTTGAGAACTTACAGGGTCTCTATTCACCTCAGTCCAAAATAATCTTTATGCCAATATGACATATTCTGGGGATGGCTGTTCTGAACATTTTGAGGAGGTCTCTCTGGACATATTGGGGAGGTCTATCCTTTGTAGGAATATAAAGCTTTGATAAAATTATAGATAGATATTTGTGAATAAAATTCAGATTTCTTTCTGTGAAAGTAAATGTGCATTTCCTAAACATGAGGAATATTGTACCACTCATCCCTGTAACTAGTTCAGTGTATACTGGACTATGAATTATATTTCAAAAACAAATTAACAAAGATAGCTAAATAAACAAAGCATGCTCTGGATACTTTGCAGTTAGCAGTATGATTTAATTTTTTTTTACATAGACAATGAGTTGTTTACATAATAAATGGAATGATCTTTGGCATAATATTAATGATCAAAGATCTGAAAAACTCTCAAAAGAGGATGTGAAGATTGAAAGTGAAAATGAAATTATAAATTGAATAATTTAAGATTATTTTCTGCGTAATGATTCTTAAGATATTATAAACTCTCTTTCATACCAGGTAGAGAAATATTCAGGGGAGACAATTCTACCTAGGTACAGGTTTAGATATCTTTGAAATAACCACAAATTTATATTTCCATCTGCAAAAGAGAAAACTCAACCATGTAGAAGGATATTTCTCAAAATAATATGTCTTTAGGTCAAATGTTTAGATCAGAATTTTCAAGCTTAAAAATAAATTGTCTTTAATCAAAATTAAAGTTCTCCCTTTTTATAGATACATGCCCCATATTCCCACAAGTTTTTCCTTGAATGATTATTCAGAACTTCAGGGGTGGGTGACTTTCACTGAAATTTTCTTCAATTGTCCCACAACACGATGATCTAAGTCATAGGAAAGATGAGGCCCAAAAGTTAGGATCTAGAAACTCTTCTGGGTAATTTTAAATTCCTTCTCTGAAGTCTTTTAAATTAGGTAGATACCTACTGTGACCCCAAAGATTACTGAACAAGTTAAAAAATGTTTCTTCTATTTACATAACACTTTTTGAGATATGAAATATCATTGCTGTGACATAAACACAATGGAGAAAAATAATCAAAATGAGACTTTATTTTTATTCATAACTTTTCTTAAGGTAGTATAACTCCCAATGTACTCCATGGACTATGTTATCAACATCATCTAGAAGTATATTTGAAATTAAAATTCTTGGGTCAATTCTAGAACTATTGAGTCACAATGCCTGGAGGTAGGTCAAGGAATCTCAGTTTTATCAGATATTCCATTCATGTATTATCATATTAAAATTTGAGAAACATTATTTTAAAGCACCTGGCAATCTTTTTAAAATGCAAATTGTAAATCTGAGGTTAAACCCAGATTCATTTCTAACCAGTGCTCTTGGGTAACACTTTGAACATCAAGGATGTATGAAACTCTGAACCTAGTTTATCTCAAAGAGTGCCTTAAATTTCCTCATTCTTTGCCATGTGTTTATTTGTATGTTAAAATCAGTACATTTTTAAAAAAAGACTGTTTTGATATGAGCTCCCAGAAAACTATCACAATCCTTTGGAAACCTCTATGTGTAAAAGTTGCTTAAAACAAAACTTACACATTGATTGGGGAGAGATTTTATGTATATTTTTATCTGTAAGACCATAAAGAATATTGTCAAAAAAATAACTGAAATGTATTTTACAAAGTATTGTAAATTACAACTTTATCTGAAAAGCAAAAGCCCTATTCTGATGTATATTCATTGGACTACTGTTGCCACCTGCCATATCAAATTGCCTACAATAATGCTAAAATGCAACTGCTGATTTATCACCACTGTCAGTAGCACGAAACACTCAATCTCCAATGAGGTAGCACTACTCTAACCTTTCCTGTTGGTGATTTAGACTTTCTCTTTTCCTTTCTATTTTGTTAATTCAAGCTATGTCTAGATGGGTTGTCATAGCATGTATTTGCCCTCCACTGTCACTTAATAGTTCCAGCTCATCCAAATAGCTTACATCTCTTTCAGAATTCTCAGCTCCCACTTGCATGATGTACTGGTGACCTTAGCTTCATTGGTATTCTGTAAATGTCAGAGATATGCTTGCCTCAGCTGCCTGGGCCCTGGTGAGCAGGTGGGAAAATGACCAGTTGAAAATGAGTTGTTAAGACCACTACAGTGAAAAGATTGATGCAATTAATTTTTCATTATGCACAGTGTCTGCGGATTCTAATCAGTTTGGATTGTTCCTCCTTTGAGGCACAAATAAAATGCAAATGGCTTTGGAATGAAAGGGAGCATTCTTTATGGTATAGACTTTCCAAAGCTGTAAAATGGCTCAGAACTAATCTGTGGTGTTAGAAATATTTTATGAATTAGGCCATGGCAGGCTAATGTAAGTTCTTTCTGGGAATTCAAGCTTTAAAAACTGCAGAAAATTGTGTGAGAAGTAGATTTCAAGGACATGGACAAAAAATGGAAAGAAGAGCCATGGTAAAACTGGATCGAAAAGCGAGTAGGCTGGTACAGAGAATTTTTGTTTGCTTAATTAATTGTGTGAATTAGTATGGTACAAATAATCTAAAATCCATCATTATGTGTATGGATTTATTTTTATAATCCTTGCAAATCCTTGCAAAAATTGAATATTGATTTAGAAATTTTTAATATAATGATGTATTTTTTGCCCTTTGTTAAACAATCTACTGAAATTTGCTGTTGTATATATGGCAACCATATATCAACAGTTATCTTGGACAGTGCAAATTTAAATTTATAAATATATTTATAATACTATATATCCAATTTTCTCTAAGCATGGAACAAATGAATAGCAATCTTTAATTATTAGAACAATTATTCAACCTTGTTTTAATTTATTATAATGACTGATACAACCTTTGAATTACACATCTGTGTTATCATTATGAGATATTTCCTTTAATTGATATAACATTTATAAGAAATATAATAATACTATACTATAATTTATATACTATAATATAATGTAATATAATATAATAATATAATATAAAGTGGTCACACCATTACTTGTCGGGCACCAAAGGCTCCTGGGCAACCTGGTACTAAACCACTGGTAGAAGACCTGCTTCTGGGGTTTCATAAGTATCACAGCAGTTCCCTCATTGTGATCTAGTGAACGTCAACCCTTGACACAGGGGCTTATTAAAAAAAATAAATAAATAAAAAGGAATGTTAATTAGTTAAAGAAAACCAAAACACAAACACAAATCGACAAGAAAATGTAGAGATATAGTTTCAAAATTAATCATTAAATATGTCACTAATATGGACAGTAGAAAAAGACAGTGTTTTGTCAGGAACGTTCTGGAATTGAGGACTTACTCCATTTTAAGGAGGTTGTTCAATACATACACCAGAACTGTTTGAATATGTTTTTTTATGATATGTAATGAGGAATTAAAATGTGCTTCTAATGAAGTAATACTTGGATCTTGTAATTTTTGTATGAGTTCTAAACAGCTTTTACTGACATAATGTTATGATAAGATTAATTAACAAATAGAATTGTCATTTTCCATTGCAAAGTTTTTCCTAATATGAGAAACTGAGAAAACCTCATTTATACATTTTTTAACAGAAAAGAGGCTTTTTAAAATCAGGTTTCACATTGTTTTTTACAAGACAGAGTTGACTTAGGAGATAGCAGACATGTTGATAATTTTAAAGGTTCAGGTTCCAGAACACATTAATTAAAAAAAAAATACTACTAGATGTGTATACACATCTTAAACCTGTCTCTTTGACATCAACTTAATCAATGACAAATTTTTATTGGGTGCATATAAGGTTGGCAAAGTACAAAGAGCAGAAACCTATTGTCTCCTTTGTTCTCACCAGAATTTTAATCTGTCTGACTAGATTTGCCTAAATACTTCCCTAAAATTTTCAAGTAGATATTGCCTTTTTTTTTTCCTACTCTATTCAATCCTTACTTCCTTATATTATTCAAGTGAGCAAAGTGAAAGAAACTTAAGTCCTGATAATGAAAATTAAAAATCAGTTGTGAATCTCTTTTCCCCATTCATTTATGTTAAAAAAACTATATGACAATTCAACTATAAAACATCTTTTAATTTGTGAGTAATATGGGCAGCTGGAATTTGTGAGACATTCTTGTTTACTTCTCATATTACCTTTCTATAACTATCTCTTATACCCAAACATAAGAAGATTGTGGGTCAGTAAATTTTATTCATTTTCTGAAATTATGTATTGCTATTCTAAAAACTACAAATTTATTGACTTTTTTATCAATCTACTATATTACAACAATAATCTGGGTTTCTGTTAGTAAGAAGCCATAATATTTCTGTGAGTGAATTTACATTCTTTTAAAAAGATGAGTATCTATGTAAAATTTTAGATAAAATATCTTATATCTTACTATATTATACCTTATGTTGCAAAATAAACACATAAAATTTTTATGAAGAGAATCTTGTCTCCTTATAGTAGATTCTATTCAAGCAGAATCTGAGAAAAGGGTATATATTGAAAAAGAATTCTGGCAAAAGAGAGAAGGAGAGATTTCAGGTAGGGACTATTGATTGAGCCAAGACTAATGTAACTTTAAAATGTTATCAATGGACTAAAATCCAGTAGCTCTGTGGGGTTGGGTGTAGTGGTAGGTAAGTTATGGCAGTAGAAGAAATGTGAAAAGTGATTCTGGCCAAATTGTAAAGCATTAAACTGTCATTCTAATGAGGGCTTTGTCCTTTTTTGATAGGTAAGAAGAAGTCAAATACCACCAAAAGCATTCATGTGACCCCAAAACAGAAAGTGGACATGAGAGCCTTGTCAAACTGAGTGCATGCAGTCTGTGAAAATCATCTCTGTAGGATTATTAAATACCATTTTTATTTATTTATTAAATACTGTTTTTAATTTGATGTTAATAAATCTCCACTTCTCATATAGTTGGAAATTGGACTTCTAAATATTCCTATGGCAATGGCATGTCAACAAATTCAATAACATTAAAGAGAAAGACAAATTTCCAGAACAATTTGGTTTGCCATGTCTAAACCATGAAGAAACAGAAAAGTTGAATAAACCAATAGCCATCATGGGAATTAAAACAGTTCACATTGTGCTGCTCCCTCCCCTGCCCACAAACAAAATTAAAAGTCCAGGATCAGATAACTTTACACATGAATTCTATCACACATTTAAATAAGAACTATGCTAATCTTACTCACGTTACTTCTAAAAATCAGAGAAGAGGGATTGCCCCCTAATCATTTTATGATGCAAAAATTACCCTAATAAAGAAACCAGACAGAGAACAGAAATCTACAAACCAATATCTCTGATTAATATTTATGAAAAATCATCAACAAAATGCTGGCAAATCACATTCAACAATATGTTACAGAGACTGTACATCACAATTAAGTGTGATTAATCCCAGAGATGCAAAGATGGTTTAATATATGTAAATCAATCAATTTAATACATTAGATCAGCAAAAGTAATGATAAAAATAAAATGATAAAATCAATAAATGCAGAAAACATTTTATAAGATTCAGTAACTATTTCCTTATGACATAAGGAAAATGAAAATATTGCCACTTACAGAAAAATGGAAGACATTCTAAGGAATTTATGTGAGGAAAAGCACAACGAATGACCAAGACAAATATTGGACGTTGATATCACAGACAATTCAACAAAGTTAAATATTTATAAAAATTAAAGGACACTAAAAAAGTGAGATTTATGAGGTTAAGAAATAAAACAAAGGTTAAGATAAAACCAAGTCAATAACAAACCTTAGAAATCTGACTGTAAAATTCAGGTTACCATAGTGAAAGGGTGATGGTGGTGATCAAAAGGAGGAGGCCCAATAAAGTAAGGTCGAAGACTATGGGTGTCCTGGCGGTGGGTGTGGTAACACATCTGAAGAGATGTGATCCTAGACCTCGGCTTCACTATACAGTGCTGTATACCAAGGTTATTTCAATCAAAAAAAAAAAAAATAGTTTAGAGGGAAGTGAGGAAATAATGAAAGGGGTGTAAGGTATGGTTCTGGGCAATAAAGGATGCAAACATTTTTATGTTGTTTTCACTTTTTATTTTTTCATTAGTTTTATCTATTTTTAAAAATCTTATTATTTTTATTAAAAATAAGGTTTAAAAGGATATGAATTTTAAAAAATATTCTAATTCAGTTATTCTATGGCACCACACATAGTGCTTTAAGAAATTATGGTGAATTTTTTTTTTTTTTTGGTTGTCACAAAAATGGCAATATTGACATGCATTGGTTAGAGGTCAGGGATTCTAAATCGCCTTTGGTGGGCAAAAAGAAGAGTTAAAATTGAATATATTTCAAATGTCCGTCATATTTAAGTCATTAAAATAAACTGCTAATTCATGGGTCAAGACACCACTAAATTTGACTAAAGCACTAAATAAACTGCTTTTTAGAAATAGTTTTAAGATATATTGATTTTTTTCTGGAAATGTAACTGCCATGGAAGTAAAGGTAAAGATTTTTATCTTGTTATGTCTGGAAAAGTAAAAACTTGCACAGATTTCCAAAAAACGTGTCACTAATATCAATGTTTCTTGCCTATGTTCTTTAATTTGTATATACAATAAAACTTCATTAGCTCTCTCCTTCATTACACCTTTTAGTATAGATATGCTTGAATATTTACAAACTGAAACTATGTGTGTATGTGTATATACAGAATATTTTCATTAGGACACTATATAGATTATTTAAATTTTATCAAAGGGTTGACTTTATTATCTAACATTTTGGGGGGGAGGTAAGAAAGAGAACATTATTATGTACTTGTTATAAATATGGCAGAATTTAAATGGATAGGGTTGAAAATGACTTTTTTTTTAAATCTATAAAAAGTAGCTTACAGTATAGTCTAGTTTGCAAGAATCATGTAGGAGGAGACTTATAAAAAAATGATTTAATATAGAGAGGGGAAAGAACTTACCAGTAGACAACTAGCTGGGTGGAAAAGTGGAATAAACAAATCCTTTTCCATTTTAATTTTCTCATCCATTATTTCTTAGATCACAACATTGCGGTCTGCTTATCTTCTGTACAAATAGTGCGTAGGTAATAATAATAATTATATATATATATATATAGTGTGTGTGTGTGTGTGTATCCCCATGTTTGTGTGCATTCCCATGTTGAAATATGATCTCTTTGTGTCATCCTGGTAATGCAGCTGGTGAATCCATCAACATTACTTGGGTGTTTGTTAGAAGAACAGACTCAGGTCCCACCACCAAGCTATGGAATCAGAATCTGAACTTTATCAAGACATCCAAGTGATTTATGTGCATGCTAAAAGTAGGAAAGCTGAGAAGCGCTGGCCCAATGAATAATTTCATTAATCATCTGTTTACATTTGTACAATTATCAAAAATGAATATTAAGCTAATTATAACTGGAAATCTTTTTTCCTGGTCAAGTTACACTGCATTAGTGAGAGTTACATATAAACATAATATTTAACAAGGACAAAGACAAATTAGTTGTCTGGGTTCAAAACTTTGTAAGAGAGATGACTTAAGAGTTCAGAGTTTTTATGGCTACAACTTGTCACCCAAATAAACTGTGCAAAGGTAATAAAATGTAAGTGCTCAAAATGAGTGGTAAGGAAATTCCAAAAGAAACTTAGATCTCATTTTTTCCCTAGATCTGTGATTTCCATGTATATTATTTCCTAAAATTGTTCTGTTTGGGAATATATTTATAATCAGAATTTCTGCCAGTTCTCCTTTCCCATCTAACTTTTTACAATTGACTTTGACTTTTTTTTCTTTTTAACAAATCACAGACATACTTCTCAATCTTTACAAATCAGGGTGTTAAAAGGTTAGAGTGAAGTGCAAAATTTGATGTCTGAGAAGATCTCTTTAGTGAAGTTATGCCAAACTGGCAGTAGAGTTTAATGTCATTCCTATTATTGTATGCATTTCTGTAAAAGGAAAATCTGGCACTTGAAATGAGATAATTTCGGATGTTAGAATTCAGCTGTCTTACAGAGTATGGTTGGGAGAATGATGACAGTTTTGCTTTAATGCCACAACCATGTTTTATCCATAAATTATTGTAAAATAATATAAGTACCAAAATTTGTAAAATATACCATTTCCAATTGTATGGCAGTTGTTCTGATAATTTTAGCTCTATAAAAAGTTGCCTTTGGTTAACAAAGAAACTGGAAAATTAGTAACTAATAATCATTAGAAAATATTAAGAAAAAAAAATGTGTTGCTTGTTTAATAGCAGAAGCCAGAAACCGGAAAGGAACATTACTTCAATGGCTTGAAAACAAATTCTCTATCAAATTATGAAAGTTTCAGTGAATTGAAAAAGAACCTAACTCTAAAATATATGCATTGATTGCATAATACATTACAGCCTGATAGGTAGACTACAAATCAGACATACGTTGAACAATTCTAATTGATATAGCCAAATTCTATCTTCATAATGCTCAACCTTATAAAGAAAAAGATTAGAATATGATTGGAATTTGAACAGTGTTTCTATATATAAATAATTTTCATTCACTGATTCATGAACAAACCTCTTATTAAAGATACATTTACAAAATGTAATATTTATCAAAATATACTCATATATTTATATTTTGATCCATCAAATAAAATAATTATAACAATTATTCAGTACAAAAATTTTTGTAGTATTTTTTACATACATTAAACGTACATTTAAAACAAAAAAAATTAAGAACACAGACATTCTTATATACAATATTTTTATTGTTTGAAATATATTACAGAGCACTAAAAATAATATATAATGTTAAATATATTCCTTTCAGATATGTTTCTCTTAGTTGAAGGAGAAAATAGACACTGTAAGTGTACCTTTTTTTTAAGATTTTTACTTTTATTTATTTATGCATACAAGCTGGGGTACAGGCCAGAGGTGTGTGAGGAGGTGAGAGGGTTCACCAGAGACAGAACGGGGAGCAGAACAAGCAGATCAATCGAAATACACTGCTGAGGGGAGCAGCGGGCCAGGCAGGAGAGGTCTGCTGAGTGATGTGGGACTCTCCCCGGCCAGGCATTGAACTTGCGCTGCAGCTGCCGACAGCTCCACAGCGCTGCGCTTAACCCACTGCACCACTAGGGATGCCCCACTGTAAGTGTACCTTTTAATTATTTTTTATTATTTTTTATTTTTTTTAAGATTTATTTATGCATACAAGCTGGGTTACAGGTCAGAGGCGTGGGGTGGCGAGAGGGTTCACCATAGACAGAGTGGGGAGAAGAACAGGTAGATCAAGGGAAATACACTGCTGAGGGGAGCAGCGGGTGACGCAGGAAAGATCTGCCCCGCCATATGGGAATCTCCCCAGCCTGGCATCAAACTCTCATCGCCGCTGCCGACAGCTCCACAGTGCAGCACTTAACCACTGAGCCACTAGGGAGGCCCTGTAAGTGTACCTTTTAAAGGAGAAACTGTTTTAGAGCTTTTGTAATAAATGATGGTAGCACTGGATCAACATTGTATTTATATATACTTGGATAAATTTTAAGGAGATATGCTAAATTTCCATTTAAAAATTTCACTTTATGCAATCTGCTAAACACCATGATCTTTGCGATTTGAGGCAGACTTTACTGTGGAGCTAATGAAGCTCAAGTGCCGGGTCCTTCATTGGCACAGGTTTTTTTCCCAAGCCTATGAAAGGCTCTAACACTGTTTATGAGGTCATATATTCTTGTTAAATTAAAAAAAATAATAATAATTTAACTGCAACTGGTTAAGACCTTTGTCATATTCCATTTTAACTTGCCTTCCATCACATACCTTTTATAAATGTTTTGAAAGTGGCTTTAAAAAATTTGTGATCGAAAGGGGAAATTGAGTTGATAATGTATTTAACTTGGGTTTATTGAGATGAATGTATGTAATTCAAACTCACTGGTACAGAGCTATCAATACTAGCAGTCCAAGTACAAAAATTACACCCACATACAGTCTTATTTTAAACAAAAATGACATGAATGCATTATAATATACATAGCACTACACAAGTAAAATCTGTGTTTATATAGGCAAAGTGTACCAGCCATTATAATGAAATGTATTTGCAAAAAAAAAAATGTTTGTCATAGATACTAAATAGTTAGGTTGTCATTTTTTCCCCTCCATTTTCCATTGTTTTTTGTTGTTTTACATCATTGAGTCTGTTATTTGTTTTAGAGAGTGTAGGTTCAAACCTTTATAAATGTATGTTTTCATGCCATGCCCAAACCCAGTGGTGGAATACTATTCGGCCATAAAAAATAAACCCTTGTCATTTGTCACATAGATGGAACTATGAGGATAATGCTAAGTGATACAAGTCAGAAGGAGAAGGACAAATATTGGAAGTTTTCATTTGCTTTGGAATATAAAGAATAAAAACTGAGGGTCAGACAAAACTGTATACATTCTTACCACTTGCTGTGACAGCTTATCATTATCATTACAAGATCAGGGCCATGTTTTGATGTTAGAATGTCCACCAGCATCCCACACTTGAAATATGCGGATGATGGAAGAGAAACTAGGCTTGAAAAATCTAGAGCAAAAGGCTGGTCTGAGGAAAAATTTTCTAGTAATTATGTATACAATTGTTAGTAGAGGATACTTATTGATGCCTGTTTTATGCAGAAATTCTGTCCTCTGAGGAATATACTTGGTAATGCAATTTTGACAATTAGAAATACACCAAAACAATTATATTTTTAATAAGGGAAATCACACAAAATATAAATTTTAGAATTTTCAAGTTGTGTAGAATAGAATCTATGCAGTATTAAAAATAGTAAGTTTATATCTTTATATAGTCACATGTACTACACATCCCAAGCAAACTTAAAGAAAATAAATTTCAATCAACTATGTTATAAGAGAGAATGATTGCTTTCTGTTTCTCTGTAGAAAGTATTACAAAGTCATTTTCATGTAAAGATGTGCTCACAAGTTGGGCGTCCCTGGTAGTGCAAGGGGTTGACTCAGCACTATGAAGCTATCTGCAACCACTCCAGGATGAGTTAGATCCCCAGCCTGGGAGCTTCCTAAATGGCACAGCAGATCTCTCCTATCTCTCCCACTGCTCCCCTAAGCAGTGTTTTTCAGTCAATCTGCTGTTCTGCTCTCCACTCTGTCTCTGTTGAACCCTCTCATCCCCCCCACACCTCTGATCTACACCCCAGCTCTTGCATGCATAAATAAATAAATCTTTAAAAGAATAAATAAAAGTAAAAACATGCTCAAAAGTATACCGCCAACATCATTGAAATCCGATGTATTACAGATAAACCCCAGACAGTAAATTAATAAATATGTGTTGTTTTTCTGGATATTTGATTAAGTGTGTTACTTGTCAGTTTTTTAAAATTTATAATTTATTATAATTTCCTTTTTTGTTCTATATAAATATTGTTTCATATCTAATTTTACCTCATTTCTTTATAACATCATTCATGTTTCAGGTGTACAGCATTATAAAACATCTTTATATTATGTTCATCATCAAAAGTCTGTTTTCTATATTATTTTTCTTAAAGAAATTCTGTGTAAATTTGGTGCCCTCCAACATAAAATCTGCTTCCATTTGCAACTATGTAAAGAATATAATACATTGCACAATAGCTTTGCAATTATTTTAGAACATAGAGAAGTACCACTATTTTTTTACTATTGCTATAAGAATTAGACACATGTAAGTGAATGCTAGCAGCTTCCCAATGTTTCCTTAACTCTTCAACAAGCAACGTACAGTGTCGTTACTGCTATAGCCAGGGTGGAGGGAACATGGAAACATGGCACCCACCCAGTTAGAAAGGTTCTTAGTCTCAGGTAACTGCCTGGCATATCATGAATTTGGCCAGAAGCTATATAGGCACACAGTGGTCTACAAACTACACCATCTTCTACAAAAAGGGACTCAGAGTTAAATAGTTCCCTGTTCTACTTCACGTAAATAGTATGCTTACATCATGATTGCTGTTTCATAAAAAAAAAAAAGAAACTGAATATTAACTAAAACTGAGGCTGATTTTTCATAATTAATTAAAAGATAATATCTATAACTACTCTTCGGGCATCTATATAACTTCATGATATGATACACTTACACACACAATCATACTTTATTCAGATGTCACATTGAAAGAACACTTATACTAATTAAAATATACATCAGGTTTTAAAAAGTTGAGATGAATATGGAAATTGTGTAGTTTTGAAAAATCAGTAAAATTACAGGAGTTATATTAAGATGAAACAGACACTTGAAATTAACATGAAATTATCTCCTTTTAAGTTGCAAGAAAAGATGACATAGTAGAAGGGGAATTTTAAAAGAAGAAAGACTGAGAGTATCATGAGTGAATCACAGTGTTAAGAACTCAGGAACCATATCATAATTCATGGCGTGAAAATGAGAAAATGGGGTCACACATTTTGGGGAAAGTAAAGTCCCACAAGTTAAGAGTTTCCTGTCTGAAGCAAAGAAAGACTTCTGTCTAGCATCACTACATGATCCATGCATTTGATGCTAATGCAGAACACTTTTATTGGAGAGCATTAGGCCTTTGGTCTCTAAGTATGTTTTCCCCTTATATTTGCTATGACCTGGTTTGGCCTTTAGAGACATTGAGATTTTCAATTTGGGGCCTTTCATTTTTGTGTTCTTAAAATTGATGTTTATTGTTAATGCTTTATTCCCAGAGCTCTGTAGAATGGCGCCTGAAGTGTATGAAATGTGTCTTTAAACAAATGGATAAACAAATAAAGCATGTATTCTAACAAGCCTTTATAATTTTAAAATGAGAACTTTTGTTCAACTAATAAATGCTTGTAGAACACTTTTTTTTTATCAGCAGCCATAACAAAAACATCTTTAAATGATCTCTGACTATGATAACAATGAAAGTTCTGCTGTGGTGAATATTAATAGCATTTATTCTGAAGATTGAGCATTAATACATCAAAAGAAATGCTCTTCTATTTTATACTTTTTGAAAATATTTCTGATGTATCAGTAGAAAGGGTATTTCATTGACAATCCTATACCAGTCTGCAGGGGTTGACAGAATGACCTACTAGGCATTATGAAACCTCTAATTTCTATGACTGATTGATTAATTTTCTTCATGTAGAATGCTATTACCACACTATTTTCTTTTTATCTGCCTTATCTCTTTTGCAAAATAATAGGATATGTTAGAAAGAAATGCAAGCAATCAGACATCAAAATTACATTGTTTGCTATTCATCATGACTAAACAATATGTAGTGTTCTCAGTCTACCACCAATGTTCCAATAATTGAAGAGATTTAATCATAAGGTTTTGCATATTAAATGTATTCAAGCACATGGGTGCATATATCAGATTTGATTAAAAATATTGTAGTGCATCATGTCATCATAGGATACCTAAGCTAGCAGTTACTCAGGAAAGAAACATAGGACTGTTACAGAAAATTATATAGAATCAAAAAAAAAAAAAATCTTGCCATATCCTTGCCAATAGTGGGCTTTGAAGTTTGTTAAACATATATTTTTAAAATCATTTTTCTACTCATAAAAAATTTCACAATATTTGAGACTCAGTTTCTATTATGACACAACTGCCCAAATGAAACCAACCACCAAATTATCCCATCTCAATTCCCTGTCCTAAATATATACCTTGTCTCATGGGTTCCCTGACTAAGATCCTACCTGAACTGTTAGGTGAATATTATGTGACAGAGATCATAAAAGAAAGTGATGCAGAAACCATATCTTAATATATAATGTACATATTATGTAGAATATGTGATATATGTTATATGTATTAATATATTTAGCACTGTGTTCTACATTTTAATATATATATAGATTAAATTGTATATCAAACTTTATGATAAATTAGATTATGGGTATAAGCATTGTGGTTACTGTGCAACGAGTAGATTTTCCTAGAATGAATGTCTATCATTGATAACGTTTTCTCCAAATTGATCTTCTGCAGAAAGATCCATTTCTAACTAACTTTGAGCCCAAATACAGTAGTCATTTCAGTTCCTTGCTAATGAATATGCATTTGTATATTTGTATTATTATTTTCAAGAGAATAAACCACAATTTACAGACTATCAAATAGCATGTTTACATTTTTACCACTTATAGAATAGTATTTTATTCCAAAAGATGTTCTACCATTACTAGAAAATATTTGTTTTATATAGTGATTCTTACATCACTTGATTTCCTACTATCATTCTCTGTTTATTGACCATTTTTTTCATTAAATGTAATGAATATAACACTAAGTTGCAGAAAAAAATTTAAGAAAAATACAAGTGATCATAGTCTAGGAAATCATTAAGTGTCATATATCATTTGCCAGTGTGAGGCATCATTAACATAGTTGCATAAGCTTTTCCTTAGAGAGAAAAGAATTCTTGGTTTGTTAACTTTTGTATATTTTACTATCATGAACAAAATTCACACTAATAAAATAGAGATGCCACACATGAATATCTTAAAAGAATTTAAGCTATTTTCTGACCTGTGGATATTATCTTACACCAATAAGATTAAACCTAAAAATATTCTGTTCTCCTGGATATATTTCTGGTAAATTGGATGATGTTGACTGTTTTACAGTAAAATTTTATCTCCATAGCCTATCAATAAAGGATTTGACATATTATTTATAAAATCTATTTTGAGTCATTTCTCTTTCTAAATCTTCAAACAAATTTTGAAACTATAATGAGACCACAATAGGGATCCTGAGTATATATTCTGACTCTTCTCTTCGCTTGCTAGTGACATTAAGCAATATATTGTGTTTAAATTCATTTTCCTCATTTGCATACTATAAACATATAAAATATGTGAAAATTCCTAATATATCACAATTATATATATATATATATATAAACACATAATTTTAGATACACATATGTATATATCATATTGTAAAGAAAAATAGTGAATCAGGCAATTTTTCGCCTTCCACACAGCAGAGAGCCCATACCTTGAAATGCAGTGTTTTCTACCAGTTGGACATCTAATAAACAACATAGAGGCCTTGTATTTGCAACCATGTATCAGTCGTGTGGAGTCTCTCTTGCTCTGACTGCCTGTGTGTGTGGTCGCCTGTCTCAGTATTAAAGGACTGCAAAATCTACCAGAGAGGACTCTTATCATCTGTAAGAACTGACAATGAATCTACCCAGCTTGAGATGGCTGCACAAAATACATAAAGCAAATCAACACTTTATATACAGATATAGATACATAATATATAATCATATATGTATTTATACACATGCACACACTTAGAACAGACACATTTAACGTACTGCTTAACAATATAAAATTATATCTATATATTAACCTTTGAGGTATTATAAAAACTACATCTTCAGTGAGAATTTTTGTCATTTAATATCCCCAGGAAAACATAAAAAATAATATCAGACTGTAACTGCCAGAGTTTGATCTATTGGAAAAAGTTATTGAAAATCCTCAGTTTATGCTAATGTTTTGGGGAGATGCTAAACTATGTCTTGCTCTTCATGTTTTATGTACAGGGTTCCTCTTCTTCCTTGTGAATTTTCCTAAAGCAAAAATAATAATCTCAACCACCTACTACTTAAGTCAGACTACAGACCTTCCTTGACTTCCAGTGTGGGTACTTCTGAATATTATAGTAAGCTGAAAATGTGTTTAATACTCCTAACCTACTTAATCTCAGAGCTTGCCCTAGCCAAACTTAAATTTGCTCAGAACACTTACATTAGTTTACATTCGAGCAAACGATCTAACAGAAAACCTATTTTATAATGAGTTTTTGAATATCTATATAATTTATTAGATACTGTATAAGCAGCGACAAACCGTTTATAGGCTATCTGTTGTTGAACCTCATGATCGCCCTGGGATCTGGACTTTGTTTCTACTCTCCAGCAACATGGGACAGTATCACACCAGATATTGCTATTCTGGGAAAAGATCAAAGTTCAAAAACCAAATATAGTTTCTATGGACTGTAGTTCACTTTCACACCACTGTACATTTGAAAAATGTTGAACCATCGTAAGTTGGTGACAGTCTGTACCTTAAAAGGACACATGCTGAGCCTCCCTGGTTGTGCAGTGGTTAAGCACTGTGCTGTGGAGCTGTCACCGGTGACTCGGATTCAAGCCCAGCAGGGGAGATTCCCACATGGCGCAGCAGACCTCTCCTGCCTCGCCCGCTGCTCCCCTCAGCAGTGTATTCCCTCCATCTGCCTGTTCTGCTCCCCAATCTGTCTCTGGTGAACCTTCTCGTCGCCCCATGCCTCTGACCTGTACCCCAGCTTGTATGTATAAATAAATAAATCTTAAAATAAAGGACACATGTTAAATCTAAAACAAGATCCTCACAGTACCTTAAGGAAGGTAGGGCAGGTTGCAGCTGTGGAGAGAGTAGATTTCACCATGAACTTCCTTAACAACTCTTCTTTGTCACTGTGGCAAACCCCTATTTCAAAGGTGTATCTTTGGGAAGGGACTCAGATCGTTTTCTCCTAGATCAGGCCCACCTATTTTACCTACTGTCTCTTACATAATACTTTTTTTTATGTAACTATTGCTTCTCTTATGCAAGCAACTATTCTTGCTGAATGTCTACTATGTGCATGATAATGTGTCAAGGTGCTAAGAATTGAAAGAGAAATGCTCTTGCTTCATAGGTCACCCTCTGCACCTCTGGCCTACACCCCAGTTCTTGTATGCATAAATAAATAAAAATAAATTCTTAAAAAATTTAAAACATCTAAGGAATATTTTTAAATCCCAGAATACAGAGCAGGAAAATTATATAAGGGTCCGCTAGGGATGCAACACAGGATGTTGTATTTTGAAAAAACCCTTAGATGTTAAATGGAGTCAGTGTTGAGGATAATTTTCTTACTTTTTCTGCGTTTTGCTAAGGCATCTGTCTAGTATTTCTTCTAATAGAAGAAATGGTGGTTTTCCTCTCCCAAATATAAAAACCCTTCACTTACTCAGATAAAAGATAGGAAAGATCTTGGACTTTTAAAATATTAAATCCCAAAAGAGAGTGTGTGTGTGTGTGTGTGTGTCTGTCTGTCTGCCTGTCTGTCTGTTCTCGTGTGTACATCTCGTGTGTGAAGTCTTACAATTTAATGAATGTAGTTGAAAGTCAGACCAATGTTTTTCTGAACTAAACCATTTCAAGGGACTAAGTTATGGTGGTGATGGTTGTTTACTGATAAACTTAAAAGAACCTCATTACTTCCAAAATTTTGGCTGAAAATAGCATCTTTTGGAGAAGCACTAAAAATGCTTTAATGTTTAACTCCTCTTGAACTCTGTTCAGAATTGAACACAATATTTCCTAAGTTCATTTTATCTACAAAATATGTGGTTTTCATTAAAGTGGGAAAGTATTTTTAAGATAATGCACTTATTCCAATTTCTTAGTATGCAAATGACATTTTTTTGCAAATGCCAAAGTGAAATGCAAACTGTCATTGAGAGGATTACCTCTCTGATGCCCTAGGCAAAAGGAAATGGTCCTGGCTGACTCTGCTCATTCTCATTTCCTGTGACACATGCTAGTTTAGTCATTACATTGTGTCTTATGAATGGCTTCAATTTTATTTGTCTGTTACAATTATTTTCTATTACTTTATGAAGATGACGATAGCAAATAAATCGTCAAATGTCAGCTCTTGGCTATTTTGATCAGAATTTCCTTTAAAGTTTGTGGTTTAAATAGTAAATGTTTTGATTAAGTGTATTTTCTAAATTGGAGAATTTTTTTTTTAAGATTTATTTATTTATACATACAAGCTGGGGTGTAGGCCAGAGGTGTGGGGTGATAAGAGGATTCACCAGAGACAGAGGGGGGAGCAGAACAGGCAGATCAACTGAAGTACACTGCTGAGGGGAGCAGTGGGCAAGGCAGGAGAGGTCTACAGTGCCATGTGGGAATCTCCCTGGCTGTGTATCGAACTCTTGCTGGAATGGCTCTGGATAACTTCATGGTGCTGCATTAACTCCTAGTGCCAACAGGGAGGTCCTAAATCAGAGAATTTAAATCAGTAACAATTTGAGATACAATTTTATATATTTATGAGAATTGAGTGGAGGACCGACAGACATTGTAAATACCAATTTAGTGTGTGGGGGGGTCCTTTGAATTGCAGTTCCACAGTTTCAGTTATTTTCATAATGCTGTAGGTACTTATTCTCAAACATCATATTCTTAGAGGTGAGTGATAGTAGCTATTGTATCTTCTCATTTTCTGAATATTCATGAAATAATTTTATTTCCCCTAGTGTGAAAAAAAAAAGGTGGGTGGCATACATTATTAAGAAAGAGAACTCACTGGAATTGAGGTGGTTGATTCTGAAATGTTCTTCATTGAAAAAGGATTAGTTCGTCTTTTCAGTAATAGCAGAAAAATGCCGTTGAAGTTGAGGAAACATGGCATGCAAAGGAAGAGACTACGTCAGTGAGAGTTAGATTGTTCTTATTTTTGAGAAGTAACTTAAAATTTCTGGAAAAACTATTTTTGAAACTTGGTCTTGAATAACATATATTTGGCTTAAATGCATGTACTGAGATGCTTGAACTTTATCAAATTCAAATTTTCTAAGTCTTTGTTTCCTCATTTGAACAATGAAGATAAGGGTATCAAACCTTCATGGCTGTTCTGAAGCTCTGACGGAACACTTGGCATATAGTTAGACTAGGTAAATATTAGTTCCCTTCCCTGCATGCTTTATTTTGTCCTCAGCCTCTTGATGAAGAAAATAGCTGAAAGCTATTGCAATAGTTTCCTTATGCCTGAATTGTTACTGTCAGTGAGGCAAAGCTATGTAAATCTCTGGTCATTAGCATCTATGTCTGCTTCTGTGAATCCATAGAGTATTTTAGAATTGCTTTAGCCACCTGCCTGATGTACCACATCCCTATATTCCTTCTGTTCACTTTCTTTTCTCCGCCTCCTTAGGCTTAAAGCAGTATGAGGAAAGGGAGAACAAAGAAGCTAAATTTCTAGCTTGTAAATAATAAGTGTGTATCTTATCCATTTTTATGATCAGAATCACCATTCCTTATCCTCACAAGGCACAAGGGAGAGAGATTCTGTTAGTTTTGTCTTTGAAATTATCTAGAGGACAAAAATTATCTAATGAATGAAGCAAAGTCATAAACAAACAAAAAAGAGCAAATCATTCTTCTGCACAAGGTAGTTAACATTTTGAAAACAATTTATTTGGCGACACTACAGCATATAATCATAAACCAAGTCAAACAAGATGAGCATATGCACATGGTGGAACTGAGCGGTGGAATGGCTTTCCAGCAGCAACACACCTGTGTAACAACATAATTCCCAGGTAAATGACTCTTTTACTGCTAATTAGAATTGAGTTTGAGATATCGTTTTGAAGCTCCAGTCAAGAAGCCCAGCTATTTCCACATCATTGACTGAAAAATCGAATTGTGTCCCTAGAGCTGAAAAGGTCATTCTCCATGGTTGTTTGTTAATATTACACCTGCTAATAAGAGGACAGCCGCTGAAACTATTGTCTTGATCCTCAGCAAAAAAGGGGTGTTGAATGTCACAACCAGGATTTGTCCACATGCTGTTCCCTTACTCTATTTTCATAAAAATAAATTTACTGCTTCATGTTCTAACGTGAATTTTTAGGTAGTCTGGGCTTGTATTATAAAGTATAACAGAATTTGTTTCACTCTTACTACAAATAGTTCCTAGGATGGGTTTTTGAATGTAGTTATTAAGTTCTCATTTTGTCTTTGGTCTAATGGCCTAATGTTCTTTCTTGATTTAAGTGAAAAGTTTCTAGAGCAGTGAAAAATAAGATAAATCAAGAGGCTTTTTAAACACTGTGGTTTGAAATCAGTTGGTATTTGAATCTGTTCCACATAGAACTTCTATCCTTATCAAAGCAATGTTATTAATAGAACAGAATCAGGTACAACATGAATTAACTCTTGCTTTAAATAATTCCCTCACAGTATAAAAATGATATGTCAATGTTAGAGGAAAAAATGGGGTTGAGGGAGTCAAAGAAACTTCTGCAAGGATAGTAAGCTTTCCATTATAGATGACACAACGGAGGACGTCACTGAAACTACACTTGTTTCTATAAAATATATTACCTCCCTGATTAGTAATAGACCCAGGATGAGAATTTACATCTCCTAATTTATTCTGTAATAGAGCTTTCATGCACAAATTTAAAGAAAAGAGAGGAATAAAAATTTTCTCTTGGTACAAATCTTGGTAAATATTTTCAACCAATAACTTGAATAGAGCAAAAAGCAAAGTTAATCATGTCAATTATGCAGTAACTTAGTAGAACATTTTTTTAAATGTAGATTTATTCTAAAGAGGAAAGAATATAATTTGCCCAAACTAATATAATCCATGTATGACTTGATATTCGCTGATTTTTCTTGACAGATTCCATAAATGTTCCTTGCAAATTATTCTTTGCACAATTTGACATTATTATATTATTCTTTGCAAATTATTGTACTTGGAAAATTGTTACTTATTCAAACAAGAGATCCTGACTACTAAAATAATATTTACAATCATTAATGTGTCATAGTTAATCTCCACTTATTTCCTTTAGTTTATATTATCCAATATAAAAGCAGTTTTAAATACTTGTGATCATAAGAGTTGTGGCTGATAAATTCCAATCAATATACATAGTTTCTTGAAAGTGAGTTTTTTCATGGTACAATGATCACAAGGAACGCATACTAAAACAATTCTGTGGAAAGACTGGCCTCTTGTGGCCATAATTGGTAGTACACTTATCTGCCTTTTTCAGCTCTTAGAGTCCTAAGGCAGGATTTGAGAACGGTAGACTTGAGAGCAAAAACCACCTGAACAATATTTTTATAATTTCTACTAGTTACATAGATGACCTTTTTTTGAAGATACTGAATCTGAGTTCTCAGTGTTGTGTACCATTGGTTAACAAATATCTCCTTGAAATACTGAGTATCCAAGATTTGCAGTTTCACATCATCTTCATTAACATATTTAGTATTAATTTTAAATGCATACAATTATTTTTCTTGAAGCTTTCCAATTTATGTCTCACACCAGCAACCTTACAAGTAAAACAAACAAAAAAAAGGTGTCCTTACTACTATTTTTATACCAGATAAACTAATCAAATGTCACAAATTAGATTATTGATTTAAAGAGATGCGAAAATATCACAAAGTCAGCCATTTGGATGTTAAAATTCAGTGATACTTGAAAATACTTATAAAACAAACTTTAGTCTCTTTAAGTTTAAATTATTCATTATTTAAATGGAGAATAGATGATAAAAAGGGCAGAATAATCGGTTAGGAATTTTTTCAGTATCAACTTAAATAAACCTCACTACTTTTTTTTTTTTTTGAAACGGGTACTTTGAAACTTTGAGTATGTTGGAAGTATTAATTTGGTTGAAGTCAATTCTCACATGTATGGAGAAAAAATCTTATAGTCTTTTCAGGACTCTGAATAAGGACGGCTCCATGTATGCAAACTCTAAGCATAATGGTGCCTAGACGTTATAACGTGTCTGAATACATCTATTGATACATTGTTTAGCAAAATACCAGTAAAAATAGTAAAGAAGACATGAAATTTCTGCAGGGACTATCTTTCAGTGTTAGTGTGCTCTCGGTTCTTTTTTTCTTACTTATTTGGCTTGTTAGATTATTTTTCAAAAATATTCACATAGTACTTACCTCATTGGGAGGACGCTTAATGGCCCCTGGACTTAGAGCTCAAGTATGTGAGTGAGGATATTCATCCTCACTCATGATTGGGTACAAGCTGACGTGTACTTTTTGAGTGTGTACTTACTTGCTTCTCTGCAGTGAGCATACCTGCTAGCCAAGCGCAGCTGAAATCCCTCGATTCCCAACTCTCACAGACTTCTAAGCCAATTAAAAACTTATTAGTGATGCTGCTGCTGAGATTGTGTGGCTTTTTTTGGTTGTACTGTGTGTCGTAGACATGTTTAATGAGACAATTCCTCCACATGGAAAGTATCTGATACATAGTCATAAAGAACATTGTCGATATAATCCTTTAATCATTTCTCCTCTTCCAAATCTTTATGAAACTCACTTTTTTGATCTTTGAGATAAAATGTGTCACTTTCTCAGAAAGAGTTTTCCAACTACTCTCTTTATAGTGTCTCTCACCAAATAACTGTTTATATAATCAACTTGCTAATTTTATTCATAACACTATTACTTTTAATGTTCTTATTTATCAATTTCCCTGCAAGCCCCAATCAAACATAAATTCTATGAGGGCAAAATCATATATTTTCATTCCTTGTTATAGTTCCAGTTTCTAAAACATAGAATAGTTAAATATTTTCGAATAGGCAAATGAATGACTCATTTATCCTATCAGTATATCAATCAGCTCCATTACTTGATCTAGTTAACTCCTACTTCAAACATCATTTAAAGAAAAATAAGTCCTCATTAATTTAATTGCCTCCATAACTGTTCTATTATTTCACCTGTGTGTCCATTGTCAAGAATTCAGTAGTTAATTGACAACTAACGGTTGTTGATTGATTTGCGGCCCCATGATCTGAATCAGGTGTGTGTGCGTGTGTGCACGCGCGCGCACGTGTGTGTTTATAATCATCAGCTGTATATAAAATACTTGTATGTATATATGTATATAATGCCAACTATTTGCAACACAATTCTGTTCCTTCTCCTTTATGTTTTTTTTTTTTTATTTTGTTTTTAAAAAGTGAAAAATCTCCTTGACATTTCTGTCAATTCTAAATCCTTTTATGGGCTACCTTGGTAGTCACTCCAATAACAATTCCATTGGTGAATATGAAGATAGAAAAATATCATTTGCCTGTGTTTTGTATATATTCTTTTAATAATGAGTATTCTTTTAACAATGAGTATTTCTTATAATGAAAGATACTTAAGAAGTCCTTAAAAACTTGGAAAGGAAGTAAGTACCATATATCATAGAGAAGTAAGGAAGTTGAGGTAGGGATTATAAAGACAAGTGTATAATAATGCAATAATTATGGCTCCAACCACTGTGGTAATTTTTAGGAAGTTAGAATTAAGGAAAGCTGTAATGCTTGTAGACTGCGTGAGCTCTGGTTTCACAAAGACTTCACACAGCACAGAACGTAAGAACTTGTTACACGGTTAATCAGCGGTTTTCAAACCACAATGTAAATGAATGTGCTTCTCCTGATATTGCGATAGTGTATCTTATGGAAACAAAAATATAATTAAGTGATTGCTCTCACTGTTTTCACTATCACCAAAATACTGTTTTAGATAGCATTTCTATAGAAATATAATAGTTATTATACATTGACATAACTTTTGGGTGAGATACGAAATCAAATCATAGTTTTTTTTCCTCAGGGATCTCATAAGTATTTAACAAAGAAATATAAACTTGTTGAATCACACATAGAAATGGTATTATTTTCATTTTATAGCAAATAAGTTTAGATTTGATAAGTAATGTCTGTGTACCTAGTACCACTGGGAGAAAAAAAAGTCACTAAGTGATACATGACAATTTTATAGCAATACTGTCCAATGATAGCAATACTACTCTCAGAAAATTCACTTCCCAATCTCAAGCACAATTATTTTACAGCTTTTATTTTATCTGCTGAATCTCCACAATGATCCCCGATTCAGTGTCTGTGGACAATTATGTAACACCATTTCTAGAAAAATAAAAGCTATACCACAAAAAACTAATTCCCTATACAACACCATTTTTAACAACTTAAGTTTGTAAAGTCTTGCTTCCTGTGATAATGAAATAATCCTATTTCTATGTGATGTCTAAATCCAAAATATTATTGTAGACTGGAAAATTTTACTTCTTCCCTTCTCTCCTTCACACACCATTGATTGCTTCCTCCTTTCTACAGTTCATAAACATGTCCTGGTATCTCCTATCCCCAAGAGTGAAGCAGATGACAAACCAATCACTCAGATTTTTGTCTCTCACACAGCTCTTGCTCAGATTATCTTCTCTCCTTCATAAAAAAACATATGAACAAAATTGTCTATAATCACTCTTTATACTTTCTCATTTGTAATTAACTTCTCAGCACACTCTACTGAACAATTTAGTCAAGGTCACCAGTAAATTGTATCTTGCCAAAGTTAATGGTTATTTAGATCTTAGCACAGTTGACTAATCAGCAGTTATATTTACCACTTCTTATTCTTGAAACACATACTTGTCCAGGTTTGCTGATGCTATGCTAAGCTTACTTTTCCTCCTCTTCATTTGCTTTTCTTTATCATTGTTCTTGATATTTTTTTTCTCTATTGTCTGAATGCTAAATTTAAGTATTTTAGTGTTTGGTTCTGAAACATTCTTTCTCCTAGTTTTTACTTTCTTCATCATCAGTAATCTTTCTTATCCCCTTATACTTAAATATCATCTACAGACCAATAAATACTAAGAAAATTAGTCATATGCTCTTCTCTGATTATGACCTTCTATTAGTCATCTCCATCTGCAAGTTTAAGAGATACCCAAGATTTAAATTGGGCAACTGCTTTTTAACCCCTTGAAGTGGACTTCCCATGGCTTTTCCTGTCACAGTAAATATTATCAGGATATATAGTAATCTTTGCAATAATTTTAGAGTCTTTTTGCTTTTTACTGCCTATAAACAATTCATTTGTAAGTCACATGAGTTCTGATGCTGAACCACTTCTCAGTAATCCTCACACTTACTACAAAGTTCAAGTCTCTATCAACAACCTTCTGGATTACTGATGAACCAGGCCATTAAGTAGTTTCCCTGCCTCTATTCTTGACTTCTTGCTGACTCCCCACATTAATTTGTTCATTACTTAGTAACCAGTGTTCTTTTTCTAAATCATAAAGCAGTTCATGTCATCCTCTGGCCTGTGTTCCTTTGGTGACTCTCATGACAGACAGAATAAAACCTATTATCTTCACTTGCGTGCCAAGACACTAGTAACTGGTGTTTAACGTTTTCCTCACTTTTTGCACATTCCATGTCATCTAGCACATTTCAGACACACTGACCTTTATATCCCCCTTCGTTTTTCAAAGTATTAAATGCCATTTTTTTTCTTAAGGCATTGCACTAGATTTATACTTTATTGGGTATTTTGCTCTATGGTTTGTTTTTTATAGGCACTTAATCAATTATTCAATTTTCAGTGTAAGTGTTCTCTGTCTTATCAACAATTCCATGTTGAAGCTAAACACCTGTCTCCATTCTCCTGGTTACCATCCAACATATTATCCAGTTTTGGTTTCTTCATGTGTATTTGTTTAATTTTCCATGTCATCCTCTTTTCTACTGAGACATCATTGGTATTCAGCATTGTCTATGATTTAGAGGTGCAATATACACGCCAGGTTTATATTATATCACACTCTCCAGCACCAACATACCCATAGTCCTCCACCAACCATTGTGGTCTGCCTTGCTTTTTTCTCCCCCCCCTCACTCCTCCTCTAGTAATTTAAGGTCTACAGTGAGATTTCTAGAGCATGTTATTGTTTTAGTTTTACTGACCCTTTGTTTTGTTTCTTTTTATCCCACATGTAAGTAACATCTGGTATTTGTGCTTCTCCTTCTGTCTTATGCCAATTAGCATAATTCCATCCATGTTGTTGCAAATGGCAAGAATTTATCTTTTTTTTTTTTTTTAATAGCAAGTAAGATTCCATTGTGTATTTATGTCACATCTTCCTAATCCACTCATCTGTGTTTGGGCATTTAGGTTGTTTGCAACACTTGGTTACTGTAAATAGTGCTTCAGTGAACGTAGGGGTATATGTATGTCTTTCAAATTAGTGGTTTTGCATTCTTTAGATAGATACCTAGGAGTGGAATTAATGTATCAAATTGTAGATCTATTTTTAACATTTTGAGAAATCTCTGTGCAGTTTTCTATAGGGGCTGAGCCAGCCTATATCCCCACCAATAGTGTATGAGGGTTCCTTTTTCTTCATACCCTTGCCAAAATTGTAGTTTCTGTTCTTTTCAATGAGTCATTCTCACAGGTATGAAGTGGTATATCATTGTTGTTTTGATTGCATTTCCCTGACAATAAGTGATGATGAACACTTTTTATGTTTCTGTTGGCCATCCAAATGTCTTCTTCAGAGAAAACCAATTTAATGATCATGCCCATTATTTGATTGGGTTATTTGCTTTCTTTCAATTTTTTTCATTTAATTGTTTATTGATAACCAATTAATGGACTGCAAATGTAAAATTATAAAGTACATTAATGTGGCAACATTTTATCTAACCTTAAGTGCACAGATTAATGTATATGGCCATGCTTCAGATAAGATACAGATTTCCAGCACTACATAAAATTTTCTCAATTCATACTACAACACCTCCTCCCTTTCCCTCGTTTTACAAATTAATTAATTTTTAATTGAGGTAATACTTCAATTCACACACAATGGAAACCTGCTAGATCCATTTTACTTTCTTTTTTTGAAGTTGTAAGAGTCTTTGTAAATCTTGGCTATCTGCACCTTGTCAAATGTACGGTGTGCAAATATTTTCTGTACTCTATAGGGTATATATTTTGTTTTAGTGATAGTTTCTTTCACTGTGCAGGAACTTTTTAGCTTTATATTACCTAAATTGTTTATATTCTCTCATAGTTCTTGCTGCTAGGGTTCTTGCTTCTGGGGACAAATCCATAAAGACATCATGGAAGTCTATATTGAGGAGTATTTTGCCTACATTTTCTTCTATGTGTTTTATGACTTCAGGTCTTATGTCCAATTGTAAAAGTTTCATATTTTCTTTTGTTTCCTGTTCCTGTGTTACATTGTCATTTTTTTTTTTAATTCAGCAAAACATTGTTGTGACTGTTAACTTAAACCCCTATTCAGACCTATTCAGATATTCTACTGGATTGATACTTCTCTCAGTTGCTTTTTTGTATTTTTTTTTTCCCTCAGCATTGTGCCATCTTGTTCTGTAAGTTCACTTTGAGTTTTAGTTATTACACATTGTAATATGGATAAAGTCTCAGGATGCTGCCTTTGCACCTGTTCAGGTGACCAGAGAACTGGTGCTAGGAAGAGTTAATAGGCAGAAAAGAACTGGAGTAGCAGGGCACTGAGGAGGGCACAACCAGTGAGTGACAACAATTCCAGCTTCCTTCTCATGGGCATCAGAATCGTGTGCTGAGGATCCAGTTTTCCCTCCCACTCTAATTCGTTGGCTTAAATGTACCATATAGTCTCATGCTAACCTCAACTTCTAGACTGTGTTTGAACATTAGATACAGGGCTGGGTATGGACTGTAGTTGAGACAAGATCTCAAGCTAGAATTTTATCTCTTCACTCTTCTAGTATAGAACTTTACCTTGCTGTGCTTGATCAATTGTTAAGACCTAGATTCTAGTTAGTGAAATCAATCAGTTGTTGTCTCAAATACCTAAAATAAACATTGAAGATAAATTTTCTGGAACTAAAAGAAAGCTTTTTCAGATATACATACTTAAGCATGAATATCTTCTACATAGTTGTCTTCTTTCCTTCCTTCCTTTCTTCCATCCTACTCCCTCCCTTCCTACCTTCTTCCCTTTTTTCATTCCTTGTTATAAATCTACATGCGCTCATTATTTTTTATGCATGTTTACATACATACAAATTTCATTTATATAAATATGTATACATAAACAATGTGTGTAGACCAATGTTTTTAGATTAAAAACTTAGTACAATTACTTAAAAGGCAAATATAATAATAAAAGCAATCTGTTTCTACCTATGTCTTTCTGGAATCAGTCGCTTCTTTTTTCTATGCTGAGTGAAAGGATGACCTGCTACAACTTGCCACATATCAATTCCCTGAGATGAAACTTATTAGAATAAGAACATGATGCATTTCCCTATTTCTGTACATCCAATCATCTGTTCATTGTCTGAGAGCTCACACGATGACTAAAGATATCAGTTGTTTCTCTCCAGGTTTTTCCAGTAGCCGTGTGCTTTAATCCAGCTGCTACTTTGCATTTGAAAACTAAATCAGCCTCAATATATCATAGTCTTTTTGATCTTGTGTTCTGTGATAATGAGACTTTGGCTACAGAAACCTCCGTTCAGAGAATTCAGACTTTAGTACCTGTTAGCAGGTGTGAAAAAACAAGTGCCCCATTTAAATTCTTCCTTTTTAGAGTCTTTTTTGCATCTCACTGTCTATAACCAATTCATTTAAGTCACGTGGGTTACGTTGCTGAACCACTTCTCAGTAATTCCAGGGTTTACTACAAAGTTCAAACTTCTAGGAAAGAACAAGAAGCCATATACTTTTGCTTTCTTAAGACTCGCTCAGGGCCCAGGGAGATAGTAGACAGAACAATTATCAAAGTTCACACTGGATTGGAAATAATTTATATTTATACAAATCAGTATAAAAAGACCAAAGTCATGCATGGACAGAATTCCCAGAATTATTTCCGTTAGTAGTAACACTGCATAGGAGTACCATGTTACTGCCCAGTAAGAGTGGAATTGCAGGTTTATTACTTATTTTGCACTTACACCTGGGGTGGATAATGTCAATAGGCATGAAAGTCTCATGTTTACTTTGCATTCTCTGGTGTCCCCACAATAGGTACCTCAATATGGTCTTTTGAGGTTGAAATATTAGTTTCCTTCTTGATATTGTCTGTACTGAGTGCTATGACTACTATTTTTTGTAGTATTTATCTGGAACAGAGTGATTACAATCTAAAAATATCCCCACTATTAGACTGGTCCTGTCTTTTGACTACAAAATATCAGCTTCCTTTATGGTTTTATATTTTTTTAAGATTTTATTTTTTATTATTTTTGCATACAAGCTGGGGTGCAGGCCAGAGGTGTGGGGTAGTGAGAGGGTTCACCACAGTCAGAGTGGGGAGCAGAACAGAAAGGTTGACTGAAATACACTGCTGAGAGGAGCATCAGGCGAGGCAGGAGAGATTCTGATACACCATATGGGAATCTCCTTGGCCGGGCATTGAACTCACGCCACAGCTGCAGACGGGTCCACAGCGCTGTGTTTAACCCGTTGCGCCACCAGGGAGGCCCTATGTTTTTTTTTTTGTTTGTTTGTTTTTTTAATTTATGCCTACTAACATTTCTAGGAATCCAACTTGAACAGCTCCAAATATAGGATAACTGAGGCAAATGGTAAACCCAGGGAAATAGCTCCCATACCATTTCTAATACTCCAAGATCGTTAACAGTCTGCCTTCTTCTCTCCATCTTTCATACTCTTGTTTGTTTTGAACACGATTTGAACAACAGAATTTTCAGTTGTGTTTATTGAAAACAATAAGGCAGAACACAACTGCTCTAGCTTCCCAGAAACTAAATGTTACATTTTCTTTTTGTGTGAGATAGATAATATGAGTCCAAACAAACATTTGTTCTCATTGATCCTGCTCAGTTTGTTCCTAATACAATAAATTTAGAGTACTTTTATAGTATCCTCAGTTCTTATGAATCTTGCCTGCAGTGTTTTAAAATTTTTGGTACTTCTTAATAATGCAGTGATATTTGGTATAAAACTATAATTTTGCAATTAAAGCTGTTTGATACATAGATTTTGACCAGTTTTAAATTCAATCTGCCAAAGAAAGATCATTAAAAGAAATAGACAATTAGTTTTTAACCTGAATTCATTGGAGAGAAAGGTAGAGAGTTTAACAAACCTTGTTTGTGCTCAAATACTACCTCTATTACTGTGAAATAATCTTTTAACTTTCAATTCCATTTCAAAATTTCTAAAAGAATAATTGGTAGTATTTGCATAATTATTACTGTGTTTTTTAACCAAAGTTTTAAATTTTATATAAACCATTACTAATTGATACTACTCATTGTAACATTCTCTACTAAAACTATGTATTTCTGAGACCCTTTTGATTGAAGTTGAGTCACTGATAATTTAAAAAAACAAAACATGATCCACATTCAACCTATAAGATAATTAAAATATAAATGTGATGGAAACCAAATGTATCTGATTAAATATGTATATTTAGAGATCAGAAAAGTCAATGAATATCAATCATGACAAAAACAAAGAAAATCGACCCTAGACATTTAATAAATGAATAGCTGTACCATGATTTTTAAAAACACATTAGAGGTTTTATATCCAATATATACAACTAAGCTCCTCGTAGGCTGAAGTCCTATAGGAATCATTTTAAGCCTATAGAAATCAAATTAAAGTGAAAAAGAAAAATAAATCTAGTCAAATTATCTGGAGCGTAAATATAGACAAATAGATTTTAAAATCAAGATGTCATTTGGGGGCCTCCCTGGTGGCCGAGGGGTTAAGTCTCAGCGCTATCACCATTACAGCCTGAGTTGGATCCCCAGCCAGGGAGCTAACCCACATAGGTCACAATAGACTTTTCCTGTTTTGCCCGTTGCTCCCCTCAGCAGTGTATTTCAGTAAAAACGCCTGTTCTGCTCTCTGCTGTATCTAGTGAATCCTCTCACCCTCTTTAACTCTGGCCTACATCCCAGTTCTTCTATGCAAAAAAAAAAAAAAAAAAAAAATGTCATTTGGAAGAGGAAATTAAGGACATCAAGACACAGGTGATTATTATCTTGTTATATACACTGTATCTTTCATCCAGAGGGAAGGCCACACATAGGCCCGGTAAGGCATTCACAAACTTGACAGAAAGAAAAATTATCTTTCACTGGTGTGAAACCTAGAGGATTGGTTACAATATATTCATAATCATACAAAAAATAAAATGCCATGACTTTCAAAGTGAAGGGAGCAAGAGAAGAGATATTTACATTCCATGTACAAACTGCCCAAAATTAGTTAATATCTAAAGCATCTTATGCATGGGGTAGATTGAAAATAACCAAGCTACGGATAAAGACATTGAAATCAGATTTCAGCAACTACCCAAGACATGGAACTTGAATTTTGAGTCTATTCAAGTTAATTCCCTGTTACACAAATATACTATAGTCCTTAAAAGGAAAATAAAAGAATCCTTGGTATCCAATATGTTATTTTCACAATGCCCAAATATCAGCCAGGAATTACTCAACGTTTGAGGAACCACAAAAATATGATCTAGTCTCAAAAATACAATAATCAACAGAGATAACTCAGGTGTTAATATCATCAGAGAAGGGCTTTAAAATATATATATAAGATCTGTATTCATTAAAAGGAAAAAAAAAATGTTCTAATGAGTGAAAATGCCCACAATGGAAACATTCAAACTGAAAATAAATTGCAATATCTGAAATAAAATTTCAATAACAAGTCTTGACATTAGAGTTTTTAGGGGAAAAATTCAGTGAAATTGAAAAGATCAATAGAAATTATCCAATATAGAGAAAAAGAAAGACCAAAGTACTCACTGCCCTGTAAGACAACACCAAAATATCTAAATCCGTGTTACGGCTATCCCTAAAAGAAGTGCAAAAAATGCAACTCAGGAAATACGGGGTAAAGTTTTCCTAATTTGGTGAAAAAATTAAATACAGATATTAAAAAACAACAACAACAACAAACAGTGGATCCAAAAAAGGATAGATATAAGAAAATCACACTTAAGGGTATGCTAGACAATTACTGTACACCAAATAGAAAAATCCTGAAAGAAGTCAGAGTAACATGGTATGCTATACAGGGAAACATGGAAATTCTTTTTTTTTTTTTTAAGATTTATTTATTTATGCATACAAGCTGGGGTACAGGCCAGAGGAGTGGGGCGGGGAGAGGGTTCACCAGAGACAGAGTGGGGAGCAGAACAGGAGGATCAATGGAAATACACTGCTGAGGGGAGCAGCAGGCCAGACAGGAGAGGTCTACCGCGACATATGGGAATCTTCCTGGCCGGGCGTCGAACTCGCATCGTCGCTGCCCACAGCTCCACAGCGCAGCACTTAACCGCTGCACCACCAGGGAGGCCCCAAAACATGAAAATTCTTAACAAAATCCATATAGGCTTGAAAACCATGGAACAAACTTTTTAAAATTCTCAGAGAAAAAAATAACCTATCAAATAAAAAATATAGCCTATAAAAGCATTCCTCAAGAATATAAATTAAATAAAAACATTTTTTATAAATATACCAAGACAAAATTTTGTCTTAAGAATGTATTACAAGAAGTGCTAAAAAAAGTATTTTAAGCTTAGTGGAAATAATAGAAGAGGGTTTCTGGAAGGATTGGAGAAGGTCAGAAATACTAACACCTGGATAAATGTATAAGATTGTGTTTTCTTATCGTCTTTTAAAGTGCATAGCATAGGGGCCTTCCTGGTGGCGCAGCACTGCGCTGTGGAGCTGTTGGCAGCGAGCATTGTGAGTTCGATGCCCAGCCAGGGAGGATCCCATATGGTGCGGCAGACCTCTCCTGCCTCGCCCGCTGCTCCCCTCAGCAGTGTATTTCTGATCTGCCTGTTCTGCTCCCCACTCTGTCTCTGGTGAACCCTCTCACTGCCCCACACCTCTGGCCTGTACCCCAGCTTGTATGCAAAAATAAATATTGAAAATAAAATAAAGTGCAGAGCATAGTCTGTAGTAATGTAATAATATGTTCTAAAAATTATAATATACATCTTGTGATTATATTAAGGTAGTAAGTGTTTCCACACAGTGCAATGTGTCTACATTTTATATAAAATGGTACAATGCTAAACATAAGTTGAATATTATGAAGATATATGCAAATAATTGCAGTCATAGCTTTTTTTTTATTAATGAGCTAGATGAGCTAGATGATTTTATTAATGAGCTAGATGAGCTAGATGATTTTATATATAAATGACGTTTTATATGTAAGAATTGAAAAGATGAGACTGGAATAAATTATTAAATGATGACACTTCAAATGTAGGTGATACAAATGGAGAACTGTTTCTGAGAATGGTTTTCATTAGAAAAACCTACAAATCAGAACAAAATCCCTTTACAGAGAGAACTGCCAAGATGAGAGTCCATATAAGACTGGAAAGAAAAGTATAATTTTCTTAAAGCCTAGTATTCCAACTATAAAGATATTAGGAATCTCATCAAAGTAAAACAAATTAATAAATGGAACCTACTTCAAAAATATCAGATAGAGTATAATAGACATCAAGTTCATGGAATTCTTCTGTAGTCAGCACTACAGATCCTCGTAGAAGGAATTGCTTGAAACACTTTATGCTCTTCCCTCTTTCTTTAGATTTGACCAGCTAGATATGATCAATGTAGTGAAGGTATGAGCTATGTAATTAAGTGTTTGTCTTTGTTATGAAGTTGTAGGGAAAAAGATACATAAGGTACTTCCAGTAATCACAGAACAGATACATACACACACACATTTATATGAAATATATTTATGAAATATATGTGTGTGTGTATATCCATATAGTTGTGTTACAGGGCAACCCCGATATACAGTGGGGTGCCTGACTGTGGGTTTTCACCTGTGCACTTAAAAAAAGATCAACTGCAGACACACACAAAAAGTTTAATAAAAGGTTTATTTGAAAAAGGAAGGGGAATGAAGAAATGAATAATTCAGGGACAAAAAGAGAGAGAGAGAAATCAGCAAATATGTCCTACCAGATCCGCAGAGCTGGAAACCCCCAATGGCACGCTGTAGCCCGGTGAGAAGCCAAGAGACTCCCAAGGTCCACAAATCTGGTTATATACCAAGCCTGGCTGCTTAACTCCACTCCTCAGTTCCCAGTAATCCTATTTTTGGTAGTGACATTAAGGGATTAGTAGTCCTTAGTGTCTTGGATCTCTTTGGTCTGAGGTGGGTCCATAAACCTATCTGTGGGTTTGTTGCAGATGTCCCTTTTCTCCCCAACAATTGTGCATAGACAAGTAATATGTTTTATACTAAGCAATGGAGCTACATGTAATTACATACATATAAGTTACTAAATATAGTATAATAACTATAAGCTTTACATGATATACAATATATGTGTGTATATACCTTAGTGATAATATACATAAAAGTTACTATATATAACATAATAAATATGTTTTATATAATATATACTATATACATACAAATCAGTAGTTGGGTCTAGTGGAGACAGAACATTGCAACCATATCACATTCACATTTAAATAAGGTTGGTTTTGCAGATGCTAAGGTTAGGAGGGTACACCAATCAACACAGCTGCCATGTTTTACTCTAATTTCCATCCTTGTTGCTCTTTTATAAGGAGTCCACATGCTGTAAGAAAGAAATAGATGATTTCAAATCTGCTAATTATTATCATGATGTTATTAATTTAGACCAAGATAATAATAAGATGGTATCTGTGAAGAAAGACTTCATTATGGAATTAATTGCTTTGATTAGGGTCAACATAGGAGAAAAGATTTGCATAGCATTTAAGAAACAATTACTTTGATGGCTATTCAAGAGCCAAAGACATGCAAATTTAAAGCAAGCATCTTACAATTTCCCCTTTACATTCAGATGCTAAGTTCTCTGATAAACCCCACTTGTTCAACAGAAAATTAAAATCACTGAATTGAAGAAGATCTGGGTAATGATATATTATTGATGTATTCTGTAAATGTTCAAATTATTCTTGGCTTCAATTTTGAATTTATTTCATAGAAACAAAAAATGACATTACAAAGTCAATTTTAATCTCAGTGTTGATGTTGTGGTTGTTTTCCCCTAATAGATGTCGATAGAAGTAGATTACAGTTATTTTTATAAATTTACTGCCACTCTTTCTATTCCAATAGTTTTGACTTGAAGACAAATACGGACTGAGGAACTTCTCTGTGTTTAACACCTGCTTCCAATTCACTGGCTAAAAATGCAACTTAATTTTTTTGTTTTGCTGTTATTTGGTATTTTCATTGCATTTTCCCCTTTGATGAGTGTTTAGACTCAAATTGAGTGAAGCATATCTCAGATAAATCTCATTTAAAAATATATTCTTTATGAGAAATGAAAAGTTGGAAATAGATTTGATATTTATAAGTAATCTAATTTTGTTTTCTCTTTTCCACTTCCCATTTATTCTTGTATATGTTTTTCATTGTAATATTCTTTGAAGTAAATCACTATACCATATGCAGTGTCAGAACTGACCATTAAAATTTAGAGGGAGTCCTGAGGCTATAAGTGTCAAGACATTTGACTCTGATTTAATATTATGGAACCTAAAAATAAGTCTCTGTCTAAAACACTTGTTTTGTATTGGAAATGACCATAAATTAAATAAATAATGTTCCTTTAAAGGAATATATTTTTATTGTTATTGAGTGTATTCTCATCTCAGTAAAATATCTTACTTTGGGAATAAAAGAGTGAGAATATGTAAAAATAAAAGAGAAGCCACATCCAACCTTAAAGTAAAAAAAGCAGTCATATCCAACTTTAAACATTTTATTAGCAACACAACAATAACCAAAAGAACAACTCAAAGATAAAATATTTACTGCTTTTGCTTTCATATAATTGTTTCATGGTCACATGAGACACTATAATTACAACGTTATGGGTAAATTCTCATAAATATTTTCCTATTCAGGTCCTACAAAGTCTAACATAAAGATATTAAACCCCAAATGTATACATATAACAGAAACATTTCTTATTAACAACTTCATTTTTCAGAGCTGTTTTTGCAAAGAGAAACATGCAGAAAATTCCCATGTAAATCTTTCTGCAGCCACACATGTATAGCCTCCTCCATTATTGACATCCCCCATCGGAGAGTACATTAGTTACAATCACTGGTCTTGCATGGATACACCATAATCACCTAGCGTCTGTAGTTTGTGTTAGGGTTCACTCTAGGTGTTATAGAATCTGTGCATAAAATATTGAAAGCAGCAAAATGTGAAAGCCATAGGAGAAGAAATTAGATCATTTAGAAGAGAATAACAACTAGTTAAAAGCAAGAATGTTAGAGTGTAATTTCAATAAAAAGGGGAGGTTCCATGTTCCCTGCCCCACCCAACGAAGGGTAGAGATGAGCAATGAGAAGGAAACTTAGAGAAGACACATGGAACAGACCTGTGAAGAAGGACACACTGGCTTCTCGTCTTTGGACTTGCATCGGGGACATGGGGGACATGGAAGGAGACATGTGAAGTCGAGACATGTAGAAAATCTTGGAAGAGAAGTGGGTGATAGACCTGTGGGGAAGCTGACAGTGTCAGCCTTTATTTTCCTTTTGCTTCTTTCCTTCTAGAATTTCCTGGCTCCTTCCTCTCCTTCTCTATGGTTCCTCACCAAAAAGTGCCTTACACTTGTGGCAAGATTTTGTACCTCAGTGGCCCCACTTTGGGCCAACCCTGTTTGTCTGGGCACTTACCCAAGAAATGATGGGTAACTTTGGATTTTATTGGAAACTATTACCCTCTGGTTCCTCTCCACTGCACACTAATTCTCTTAAAGTACTTTTCTATTGAAGATTATATGCACTAAAAGTATGTTTTGTCTTTATGTGTCTATCTATTTGATAGATGGCAAGAACTATTTAAAACATGCAAGGTTTGGGGATCCCAGGGTGCCCCAGAGTCTGCTCACTAACAAACTAAAGAAGAAATTCAAAAAAGCAGTATAATCTGTTAATAAATTCTTAATAGTACAGTGATGATTCCAGTCAAGGAAATACAAATTAAATAATGATATGTGTTTTAGTTTATAAAATAATAATTGCCATTCTTAATTCTTAAGAATAGTATAAATTGTGGGCATTTGAGGAAAACTTGCAGAAGTCATTTTGAATTAAATTATATTTAGTAGAAATAGACTACCCATTAAACTAACTGTGAGTAAAAAATCAATACTTTGTTTCCCCTGGAACCTAGTTTTAAACAAATACTAAAAAGAGAATTAATCATTTTAAAATACCACAAACAAAAATTATGGGCTTTACAAAGTGGTTTTTCAAAATTGCAGCCAGTTCTTAGTGAGAGCAATGAGTTCTTAAATTTTATTATTAACTGCCCTCTTCACCTTTCTAACTCTCAGAAATTAGTACATTGTCTCGCGCATCCTAGACACCAAACAAATATCTACTGAGTAAATAAATTAGTAATTTAATTTAGTTAAGTTAAATTCCCATTTGATTAAATTTTGCAATAAATTAATGCAAATAGTTTACCTTAAAAGGTTCCCTCAGGAATCTGACACAAATGTCTATTTGAACTAAATATTTAAAGTAAAAATTAATATTTTATATAGGGAATAAAAATTAGAAATTAATATTTCATATATTTGAATATGATTTAATATTAAATTTTAATATTTGATATTATAAATAATATAATGCTATACCAAATAAACCAAATAATATTAACTAAAATTTTAATAATTTATATAAAAGTTAAAAATAGAAATGCATCTTCTTTAAAGCAACAAAATATAAACCCCCAATGTAATCTAGACTGTGAAATTATTTGTAACCTATTAGTTTCCAGAATTACAAAAGATAACATCTTCATTCATTGAATAAAACTTTATAGAACATCTGCTTTGTGCCACTCTTCGGGCTTTGGTTAAAAAAGCTGTCCCATTTGTTCACTGCTAAGTTTTTAGTATAAAGGGAACAGTGGATAATTGCATATATATTTATGTCTGATGATGATAAGTGGTTTTAAGTCTTAAAATTGAGTTCAGGGCAAGGGGTTAAGAGAATGTTAATGAAATGTGTGTATATATCTCTTGGTATATATACCATGGACTGGAATGTCTATGTCTGATGGCAACTATGTTTGTGGAACTATTGGATTGTTTCTAAAGTGGTTGCTCATTTTACATTTTCAAAAGAAGTGTACAAGACAGATTCTATTTTTTCCATATTATCCTCTCTCATATTTATTATCAAATTTTTTTATAAAAAAATGAATGGAATATTACTCAGCAATTAGTAAGAACATGGATGGAAATGGAGGGGATTATGCTTAGCAGAATAAGCCAGAGAAAGAAAGACAAATACTGAATGGTTTTACTCACACATTGAATACAAACAAAAATAACAAAGGGTCAGGTAGGGGCTCAATGGACGATGATAGGGAGGACTATGGGTACCTTAGTGGTGGGTATGGTGTGGGGACATCCATCTGAAAAGGTGAGATGCTATACTTGTGAATTATTTACAATATCGTAAACCAATGTTACCTCAAAACTGAAAGAAAAATCTATGCTTCTAGCAGAGTTAATACTTTAATGAATATTGCAATGATCACATTATTTACCCACTCAAAAATACAAGTTTCCAGCTATAGATACAGGATATTTTCTGAACTACATATGACAACTACTAGAATCATTTACAGGACTTCAAAGAGAGGGAGTTAATAATGACTAAATATTCCATGGAACTAGAGTGGTATGTGAAATTCCAAGCATCTGGGTTGATGAACAACGTAAAATGAGAAGGTTGTGTCTGAATGCAGTCTTGTCAACTCTCCTCATTACCAGTGTCCCTAGCCCTGTACATATTGTGTATACGCTTAGTGTTCAGCAAAAGAATCAACTCCCAATCAAGTGGTGGTGAGGGAGGAGGGACATGTGTTGGTATAGGTGTTTTGGTGAATAGAGAAGCAGGAGGAAGAGAGATGAGATCAAAATACTTTCTTCCAAAGCGATTAACACCCACGGCCAATATTATACTCAACGGTGAGAAGCTGAAGGCCTTTCCCCTAAGATCAGGAACAAGGCAAGGATGTCCACTCTCACCATTACTTTTCAATATAATACTGGAAGTCCTAGCCAGAGCAATTAGACAAGAGAAAGACATTCAAGGGATCCAAATAGGAAAGGAAGAAATTAAACTGTCTCTATTTGCAGAT